>SKCR01046817.1:0-54999 GCA_019454045.1 Zanthoxylum bungeanum
CATGATCGATTTGATCGATCAACTGAGGCAACATAATCTCCCTCTGAATGACATTCTCGGTAGGAGTGTCATTCTTGGTTCGCTCCCAACTTCATATCGCCAATTCGTGATGTACTTCAACATGAATGGGATTATTTGTACCTACCATTAGCTACATAGGATGCTTATCACAGCGGAAGATGACTTAAGGAAGGGAGTACGACTCGCCCTCCGAAACCTACTTCACTTTCTGTTTCTTTCCAGACTTGGTCAAATGGAAAGAAGACGAAATCGAATAAGAAAAAAGGGTTTTGGTTCTCAACCACAGGGAAAGATAGCAAAGCCTAAGAGGGCTTCCGAAGACAAATGACATCACTGCAGAAAATTCGGGCACTAGAAAAGGAACTGTCCTGACTACATTGCCCAGATAAGAAGGGAGAGAGCATCTACATCAGGTACATTTATTTTTCCAGTTATTGATATCTCACTGGCTTGTGAAGCTGTTACATCCAGCTGGATTTTAGATTCTGCTTGTCCTGTTCATATTTGCAATTCGTTGCAGGTGCTGAATGAAAGTAAGAAACTGAAGCCTGGAGAGATGCAGTTGCGCTTTGGGAGTGGAGACTCTCTGGATGCAGTTGCAGTGGGAATATGCGAGATCCCTTTACCGAATAGGAAACTGTTTTTGTATGATTGCTACGTTGTACCGGGATGTGGAGCAAATATTATATCTCTTTTTGTATTAGATACAGAAGGTCATCGTATTAATATTAAGAACTGTTCTTTGTATTTATATGATAAACGTAATATTCAGATCATTTGTTGTCCAAATAAGCATGGTCATTACATATTGCATACTTCTAAAGATATTTTAAATACTGGGATTAATAAACGTAGTTTACCTGTTGTTAATAATACTGAACATTGGCATATGCGGCTAGGTCATATAGGCGTTAAACGCCTTACCCAATTAGTTAGGAATGGTTTGATACCAGATCCCACCATTGAACCCTATCCAACTTATGAATCGTGTATTCATGGTAAGATGACCAAAGCCCCATTTTTGGTGTTGGACACTGCGCCACTAACTTACTGGAACTCGTACATTCTGATGTATGTGGTCCACTAAGTCAGACTGCTCACAGTGGTTATTCGTACTTCGTTACCTTTACCGATGATCTGCCACGGTACGGTTATGTCTATCTGATGCGACATAAATCGGAAACCTTTGAAAAGTTCAAAGAGTTCCGAAATGAAGTAGTAAAACAGACTGGTGAATATATTAAATGCATTCGATCAGATCGAGGCAGCGAATATATGAGCAGTGAGTTCATGGATTATATGAAGGAGAATGAGATTCTCGCTCAATATACCCCTCCAGGCACTCCACAACACAATGGATTGTCTGAGAGGACAAAATCGGACTTTATTGGATATGGTCCGATCAATGTTGAGTTTTACATATTGTCTTATTTCTTATGGGGCTACTCTCTTTTAACAGCTGCACATCTTTTGAATAAGATTCCTTCAAAAGTTGTTCCTACGACTTCGTATGAGATATGGACCGATAGAAGACTAAATCTTAGTTATATTATGGTTTGGGGTTGTCCTGCCTATGTCAGGATGACTCAGCCAGATAAGTTTTCGTCTCGAGGGAAAAAGTTTAGGTTTGTTGGATATCCTTCGAACACGAAGGGATATATGTTCTATGATACCGAGCATCGAAATGTGTTTGTAGCTCGTTTCGCAAGATTTCTAGAAGTAGAATTTTTGTCAGAATGTGGTAATCATAGACAGTTTAAACTTGCTGAAGCCCAACCTAAAAACAACGATCCGACGGAGGAACCTGAAGTTCAAATAGATGAAGAACCTTCAACACACACTCTCTGTAGGTCACAAACGGTATCTAGACCTCCTGAACGCTTGTATTTGATTCAAGAAAAGAGTCTTGATGTTCTCTTAGTTGAAGAGAATGATCCTTTTACCTATAGAGAATCGATGTTGGACATCGACTCCATGAAATGGTAAAGTGCCATGAAATCCGAGTTAGACTCAATGCATGAGAATCAAGTTTGTGACTTGGTTCCGCTTCCCGGAGGAATTATTCCTATCGGTTGTAAATGGGTTTACAAGAGGAAGCATCGGCCTGACGGAACGGTTGAAACCTATAAGACCCGACCGGTAGCAAAAGGTTACACGCAGTGACCTGACGTCGACTACGATGAAACTTTTTCACCAGTAGCAATGCTTAAGTCTATTAGAATTTTGCTTTCTATAGCTGCGTATCATGACTACGAGATTTGGAAAATGGATGTCAAAATGGCTTTTCTAAATGGATTTCTTGATGAAAAAATCTATATGGGACAGCCGGAAGGTTTTGCGTCCAGCGAAAACTCGGGTATGGTATGTAAGCTTAAGAAGTCCATTTATGGACTTAAACAAGCTTCACGAAGTTGGAATATTCGATTCGATTAGATTATTAGATCGTCTGGTTTTCTCAAGAATTCAGAAATATCATATTTGTATCAGAAGGCCAGTAGGAGCATGGTAGTATTTTTAGTCCTCTATGTTGACGACATCCTAATCATTGGGAATGACATAGGGATGTTACAAGGCGTCAAAGCATATCTCTGTAAGAATTTCTCCATGAAAGACCTGGGAGAAGCTTCCTATGTTTTAGGGATAAAACTCTATAGAGATAGACAAATGAAGCTGATTGAGTGATCACAATCAACATACATAGATAAGATCTTGGAACGGTATAATTTTGGTAACTGTAAGATAACAAACATACCATTCAGACATGGGATTCATCTTTCGAAGAAGATGAGTCCACAAACAAAAGATGAGAAGGTTAGAATGTCTAACAACCTTATGCTTCGTGTTTGGGTAGCATAATGTATGCCATGTTATGTATTAGGCCTGATATTAGTTTCTGCTTAGCGTAACTAGTAGATATCAGTCCAATCTAGGAAATGACCATTAGATGGCCATTATACATATCCTGAAGTATCTTAAAGGTCTAAGGATAAGTTGATAATTTATGGAGAAAGTGAACTGCAAGTTAACGGGATACGGATTCCGACTTCAATCGGATCCCGATGATAGAAAGTCTTCATCTGGATTCGTCTTTACCCTTAACGGGTGCAGTCTTCTGTAAGAGTTCCAAACATGGGTCAACATCAGATTCCACCACAGAGTCGGAATACATTGCAACTTCTGAAGCTGCAAAGGAAGCTGTATGCATTAGGAACTTATCATAGAATTGGGAGTTGTCCCAAGTATCAAGAATGTAATTATGTTATACTGTGATAATACTGGAGCCATTGCGCAAGCAAAAGGAAACAATGGCGCATCAAAAGTCGAAGCATGTGGAACGCAAGTACCACATCATTCGAGAGATCATGTCACGAGGGGATATTATCATGTGCAAGGTACCGAATGAAGATAATATGGCAGAACGCTTATGAAGGCCATACCTCCGAAATTATTTGATAAACATGTAGATTCGATGGGTATTAGATAAAATCGATATTGGCACTAGAGGAAATGAGAGATTTGTTGGGGTTGGTGCTCAAAACGCCAATTCTCGGTTGTATTTCCTGTGAATATACTATTGTAAAACATTTTATTATGAATAAATGAGCAGTTTCTATAATATAATATATCTTCTTATATAGTAAAGACGATAGAACCTGACCAGCGTAAACACACACGTATAACGCAAGCGCACGTATCGTTCAAGTAGTATAAAAAGTATCGATCCCACGAGGACTTAAAACCTTATCTATTATTTATGAGGTTAACTGATTACTGGTATCTAACAAATTCATTTGATTTGGTTGGAAAAAGACGATGATTCTAAATTAAAACAAGTAAATAAATTTTTGCTTAAGTGAAATGATGAAAATTCAATTTATTAAAAATTATCCAGGGTTGTGATTTATTTCAATATTATTTAAAAGATGAAGTAGTTATCCTATAGTTGGGTAATATATCAATTTATTAACCTGGAACACTAAATTATGTAAAAGCCTCTTCCGATGGTCAATTACAAATACCTAGTATAATCCAATTGAACCATATGTCTATGTCAACCAATTACCTAGATTCATTAAGTTCAAGTTTCAATTATGGGCTACCCCCGCCCGACAGGTATTTCCTATCAGTAAGGAAATCTATTAAAGGGTTATCTATCCTCAAGGAAGATCGTGGGCTATTGAGTCTAAGGTCTTAAACTTAAAATCCCTATGTCTAGTTCATTTTAAGTTTACCTAATTAATTTAATTAATGGCCAGTTAATTAAAGAGCATTAAGATTAAGACTCAATAAATAAATCTTTAAATTTAACCCGGTTTAAATTGAAATTCATCACAACCCTAGATAACTAACTTAGCTACGACACATAACTAGGGCTAAAAACTTAAAAGACTTAAGATAAAATTGCATAAAGTAAATGCGGTAAAATAAATGCTGAAAGTGAATTAAAATAAATTGCTAAGGTAAAAGGAATTACTTCTACTATATACTAATAGATTCTCCCATAATATAATATAAGCTTTGCAAAACATTACCAACCAGCCATATAGGCGGTATCTTGATTTAACAGGTTAAAAACAACTAGCCATAAAGGCGGAATCATTTTAATATAACAAGCCATAAAGGCGGAATCAAAATAACCAGCCATATAGGCGGAATGAAAACAACCAGCCATAAAGGCGGAATCAAAATAACCAGCCATATAGGCGGAATTAAATTACCAACCGACCAGTCTGGCGGTATCCTTATTAGTCCAATTAAAACATTGAAATATATAATTATGGGAGAATAATCTAAGTAGCAATAGTAGAAGAATTACCTTTTATCTAGTAGGGGAAAGTTTACCTCCTCATAATGAGTAGTACAAACTGTAAAATAAAGAAAGTAATTATTATATTTACAGAACGTAATTAAAAATTACAAAACTTAATTAAAAGAAAACTTAGAGAGAGAAGAACTCCCTAATTACATCAAAGAAGTGGGAGGGAGAGGTACACTGAAATCTGAAATTCGAGCTCTTATAGGCACGGATAGGGGTCCGGCGTCGCGACGCCAGCTAAAGTTCAAAGTCGCGATGCCAGCTACAGTGACTCGTGGCACAATGACGACTTGACACGTGGCGAGGCGGCTAAGAGATCAGATCTTATCTGATGACGTGGCACTGTTCATGACGTCATTGCTTACGTCACGCTGACGTGTGGAGGGCGACTGTCAGCACCGTTAGATCGCGACACGTGGCACTGGCGACACGTGGCACATCGCATTTTAGCAGCGGAGCATGTTAGCAAAATTCTCTGATTGGTCCACGTGTCCACGGCGTACATTAGCAAGCCGGCGCGTATGATGGGCGTCGCGACCGCGAAAGGCTTAAGCGTCGCGACGCTGAAATGACGATTTTGCCCTTTTTGTCCAGTTTTTCCTGTTTTTGCTCCAATTCACCTCCAGAAGTCCTGAAACTTTTACTTTTTTTTTTTTACAAAGTAACACAAAACACATCAAAATATTCACAAAACCCAAGAAACTATATAAAATATTAGGTTAAATGAGTGGGAAATAGTGATATTACCACTCATCACACCCCCAAACCTAACATTTTGCTAGTCCTCGAGCAAAACATTAAAAACATAATAAAATTTAAACTAAGCCACTTTCGTAGGGATCACGGTTGCATTTAGCGTATGCAACAAGCCTTTAAACCCCTAGGTGTCCCTAGTGGACGAGTTGTAGTCTCGTGAGGGTTTACAGCAATGATACCACAAATATTTTACAAAAGTGAAAAGGTAGTAAAACTAATGCACACAAAAGCAAAAAGAAAAGCGAAAAGAAATAAAGAAGTTAGTGACTAATCAGGTGAAAAATTCTACTCCAAGTTACTAGTTGTTTTGTTTCTTTCTAAATTACCGAATAAGTAAAGTTGATAAGAGAGTAATATTTTTGTCCTAAAATTCTATCAGATTTCACACCTTTTTGTAGCAATGGAATAATTTTTTTGATTTTTCTGATTTTTCTTTGATTTTTCTCTATTTTTTAGTTATATATACAATATCTTCCGTCTAGATAGCGAGCTTTGGGTCGGTGGCTCCCAAACCAGTTGGCTTTAGGGCACCAGGTGTTAAGACACCCCTACGGACTTAATTACTCAGACTTCAGATATATATTTTTTGCAGCATCTTTGATCCATGTAGCAAGCTTTGGGCCAGTGACTCCCAAACCAGTTGGTTTTAGGGCACTAGGTGTTAAAACACCCTTACAGACTTAATAACTCGGATCTCGGACGTTTTTTTTTTTTACTCCATCACTATTTAGAGATGCTTCCTCCAATTAAACTAGAGCACTGAATATTACAAACTTTTCAATTTTAGCTCACGACTGTATGTTTCCATGCATGTTGATAATATCTGCCAACTGAGCATATGAAGATCCATTTTAGTCAGTGTTAAGGAGAATTTACAAATTAAATAATTTAAAAGGAAACAAACAAAAATTAACTTGTTTTGAAATAGATGGTTTGAGATACGTATCAGGAGTGAGAACTCCTTACTCAGCTATCTCTTACCAATTTCACCTTTTTAGTCAAAACACAAAAATGCAAAATATTTTTGTAATTTTTGAAAAAATTTCAATTTTTTTTTTTGTATTTTTCGAAAAATTTTGGACTAAAAATAAAAACAACATACAAACTAAAAAAACAAGGTACTAATCAACTAATTCCCTCCCCCAAACCTAAATGAGACATTGTCCCCAATGTCTTAAACAGTAAAAGGAGAGTTAGAGGTTGTACCTGGTTAGCTGAAATCTACAGGAAATTAAAGGTTAAGATCCAGATTAATTCGACGCTCTTACCACGATCGTCCTCAGACCAATTTATCTTTGATAGGATAGGGTCAACTTGTGGTTCATGGCTATGAGTTGGTCTATCAGATCCGGAGCAGTTCTGGCAGCAGTAAAGAGGAGTTCTTTCATAGGTTTTGACAAGAACCCATTTCTCTGAGCATCATCAAGAAACACACAAAGAAAATCATAAAATCCATCAACGTTAAGCAGTCCAAGCAGTTTCTGGTGTATGTTCAGGTTCGCCCAAGATAGAACTATAAAAATTTCCTCCAATGTACCCAAGCCACCTGGCAAAGCGATAAAAGCATCAGCACGGTTAATCATTTCTACCAGTCGTTCAGACATACCTGGCACGATCAGTTCCTCTCCGTTTGATCCAATAAGATTTGCCTCTGCCAAGGGTTTTTGGATGATTCCCAAAACGTGACTGCCTCCTTCCTGTACGGCCTTTGAAACGATCCCCATAAGTCCGAGATTTCCTCCGTCATATATAAGTGCATATTTCTTGCAGCTAAGACTCGACCCAATTCATGTGCTGCTTCTATGTATTGTGCTTAGTACCACACTACTACCGCCGCAAAACACACAAATATTTTCAACTCGTCTTCTTGAAGTGGCTTCCATTTTTTACTCTGAATGTCTTCAAAAGTGCAATGATGAGTTGAATTTATAATACCTGAAAAAGGTGAGTAAAATAGCACAAGTATCTTCCAAAGGACGATTAGTAGAAAAATAGTAAAATAGATCGTGATAGTCAACAAGAGCTGGATCCTGTCGGAGGAAATAAAAGAAAACAACAAAAAAAATAACAATTATTAGGAAAAGACAAAGAGATATAATATGTACAATAATTTACAGCTTGATTAACGTCTATGCGTCAGGGACAAGCTTCCCATCCAATTTTCTTATAAATTGGCAAACAGGGTCTTTTTGAGTCAAATTCCCAAGACTTAACTGTTGTCTTTCTTTTTGAAATTGTGTATGTAATCTGCGAAAGTCTATGTGAACATATCCACTGGGATGCATCTCAAGAGTCGAAGATATATCATCTAAAGACTCCTTACTCAAGCCATCCCTAATGAATTTAATTTTGTCTTCGCGATTAACAGACACCATTCCTAAAGAACGACAACGAGTATTGCAATTCCAACGTGCACATTTGTAAACAACACCATTTGCTTAGCTCTTCGTTTCTTTGCATAGGTGCTTCTTCCAAAACCAGGCAAGTGTGAAATAAAAGAGTCAGAAGACTCACCTGCCAATTGGACTCGTGCTTCAATTACCCAACGAATGTCATTGGGAACACCATAGCTCGTCAGTAACCTCATCCGTTCCAAGCGAGCTTTGTAGACTTTCATCAGAGATTTTTGAGGGAAAGAAGGAAATTGCTTGTGAAGATTTGCGAGAGCTTCTTCCATCTTGAAATGACTTAATCTGTAAAAATTAAACACACAAAATTAAATCACACCAAATCACAATATATACAAAAAATTGCATGGGTTGCCTCCCTGCGAGCGCTAAGTTTAAAGTCGTCAGCTAGACGTGACTTCTTGAACGTTTATGTTGGATCTGAAAGTGTGACACTTTCTTTTTGTCGCTCAAATGATTCTCCCCAGTAGTGCTTGACACGCTGACTGTTAACTTTGAATGTGTTGTTGGTATTGGGATCCAGTAACTCAACAGCTCCATATGGTAAAACCTGAGTGATCACAAATGGTCCTGACCACCTAGATTTCAACTTTCCAGGAAAAGTTTCAATCTCGAGTTGTACAACAACACATGCTGCCTTGGTTCCAACTGTCTGTGCACTATTTTTCGGTCATGCCATTTTTTGGTATTTTCCTTGTATAATTTGGCATTGTCATAAGCCTGTAGGCGAAATTCCTCCAATTCATTGAGTTGGTGAAGTCTTTTCTCTCCTGCAGCTTGTGAGTCAAGATTCAACTTCTTCAGTGCCCAGTACGCCTTGTGTTCAAGCTCAACTGGCAGATGGCATGCTTTCCCAAACACCAATCGATATGGAGACATACCAATGGGTGTCTTGTAAGCTGTTCGGTAGGCCCATAATGCATCATCCAATTTTGTAGACCAGTCCCTCCTTGTTGATCCAACGGTCCTTTCTAGGATTCTCTTGATCTCCCTGTTTGAAACCTCAACCTGTCCATTTGACTGTGGATGGTAAGCAGTGGCAACTTTGTGAGTAACTCTGTATTTGGATAGGAGTGCATCAAAGTATTTGTTGTAGAAATGAGAGCCACCATCGCTGATGATTGCTCGAGGTGTTCCAAACCGAGTGAAAATGTTCTTTTTCAGGAATTTGATCACGACTTTGGAATCATTGGATGGCAGTGCAATTGCCTCAACCCATTTGGAGACGTAGTCTACAGCAACCAGGATGTACAGGTTTCCAAATGATGGAATAAAGGGTCCCATGAAATCAATACCCCATACATCGAATATTTCCACTTCCAGAATGTTTTGCAACGGTCCTTCGTTTCTCCTCGAAATATTCCTCGTTCTCTGGCACCTGTCACATTGAAAAGCAAAAAGATAAGCATCTTTAAAAAGTGTGGGCCAGAACAAACCTGATTGAAGGACTTTGGCTGTAGTTTTGTTTCCACTGAAGTGTCCGCCGTATGGTGATGAATGACAGTGTTGCAAAACACTGTTGACCTCCTCCTGTGGAACACACCGTCTCAATAATTGATCAGAAAAGCGTTTAAATAGGTACGGTTCATCCCAGACATATGTGCTTGACTTCTTTGAAGAACTTCTTCCGTTGCTGAGTTGTCCATTCCAACGGCCATTTTCCTGATACAATATAGTTGACATAGTCAGCATACGGGGACTTCCTGTTGTTTCATGGCAAACAGCTGTTCATCTGGAAAAGTTTCTTTGATTGATAATTCTTTGCCAGCTGTTTCTCCATTCTCGAGCCTCGATAAGTGATCTGCCACCTGGTTTTCTGTTCCTTTCCTGTCTCGAATCTCCACGTCGAATTCTTGCAAAAGAAGTATCCAACGAATCAATCTGGGTTTGGCATCTTTCTTTGTGATCAGATATTTGATTGTTGAATGATCTGTGTAGACCACCACTTTGGGACCCAAAAGATAGGAGCGGAATTTGTCAAAAGCGTACACAACTGCTAGCAACTCCTTTTCAGTGGTTGTGTAGTTGAGTTGAGCTTCATTCAGAGTTCTGCTGGAGTAGTAAATGGTGTGGAAAATCTTTGCTTTGCGTTGTCCCAAAACTGCACCTACAGCAAAATCACTAGCATCACACATTACCTCGAATGGAAGGGTCCAATCTGGTGCTACAATGATGGGGGCAGAAATCAGCTTCTGTTTTAAGATCTCGAAAGCTTCCTGGCATTCTTTGGTGAAGTTGAAAGGCACATCATTTCCAGAAGATTGCAAAGAGGTTTGGCAATCTTGGAAAAGTCTTTGATAAATCTCCTGTAAAAACCTGCATGTCCAAGAAAACTCCGAATCCTTTTACAGATGTTGGTGGAGGTAGTTTCTCAATTGTCTCGATTTTGCTTTGTCTACCTCAATTCCCTTTTGTGAGATCCGGTGTCCAAGAACAATGCCTTCTTGTACATGAAATGGCATTTCTCCCAATTGAGTACCAGGTTTGTATCTTCGCATCTTTGTAATACATGTTCCAAATTTTGCAAACAATGGTCAAAAGAATCTCCAAACACAGAAAATCATCCATAAAAACCTCCATACTCTACTCCAGCATGTCTGAGAAGATGGCCATCATGCAACGCTGAAAAGTGGCAGGGGCATTACATAATCCAAATGGCATCCTGCGGAAAGCAAAAGTACCATAGGGACATGTAAAAGTAGTTTTCTCCTGATCTTCTGGGCAATAGCAATCTGATTGTACCCTGAATATCCGTCAAGAAAGCAATAGAACTCATGTCCCGTAAATCTGTCTAACATCTGGTCAATGAATGGCAGCGGAAAATGGTCCTTTCTGTGGCTTTGTTCAGCTTCCTGTAATCCATACATACTCTCCATCCAGTCACCGTTCTTGTTGGAATCAGCTCGTCTTTTCATTGGTGACAACAGTAATTCCTCCTTTCTTTGGTACACACTGCATAGGACTTACCCAAGTGCTATCTGAGATGGGGTAAATGATGCCAGCATCCAACCATTTGATGATTTCTTTCTTCACGACTTCCTTCATGATTGGATTGAGTCTCCGTTGATGCACCATTGTGGGTTTGTATTCATCATTCATCAGGATCTTGTGCATGCAAAATGATGGACTAATGCCTCGAATGTCTGCTATAGTCCAGCCAATGGCTCTTTTGTGCTCTCGTAACACTCTCAGTAGTTTTTCTTCATGCTCCAATGTTAGTGAAGAAGAAATAATAACAGGTAATTCAGAAGAGTTTCCAAGAAATGCATACCTGAGATGGCTCGGAAGTAACTTTAGTTCCAGCTGCGGTGGTTCTTCAATCGAAGGTTTGATTCGATCTTTCTTTGGCAGTTCCAAGCTTTCAACTGGTGGTGTTACTTTGAATCGGAATGGTTTGTCAAGGTAGTTGATGCATTCCATGATTTCAACATCTAGCTCGCTGTCAGTCATGTTGGTGATGCAAGCTCCAAGTGTGTCTGTGGGATTTGACTCAGTATTCTGAACAATTCTATCAAAAAATATCAATTCTGAAGCATTCTTCTTCTTCCTTTTCATCGCTCGGAATTTCATGGCTTTGAAAACATTAAAGGTCACTTCTTGGTCCTGCACTTTCATGTTAGTTCTCCTTTTTGCACATCAATCACAGTTTTACCTGTAGCCAAAAATGGTCCCCAAGAATGATAGGTACTTCTTTGTCTTCTTCCATGTCAAGAATGATGAAATCTGCTGGAAGGATGAGTTTGTCAACTTTAACCAGCACATTTTCCACGACTCCTCTCGGAAATGCGAGTGTTCGATCAGCAAGTTGCAAAGATACTGAGGTAGGCATTGCTTCTCCAATTTGCAGTTTCCTGTAAATAGAAAAAGGCATCAAGTTAACACTAGCACCTAAATCACATAAAGCCTTACCGATGTAATGTTCTCCAATGGTGCATGGAACTGTGAAACTGCCAGGATCTTTCAACTTCGGGGGAAGTTTCCTCTGAATGATGGCGCTGCATTCTTCTGTCAAAGCTATTGTCTCGTAATCTCCCAATCTCATTTTCGTGAAAGAATGTCTTTCATGAATTTTACATAGCTGGGCATTTGTTCCAAGGCTTCTGCAAATGGTATGTTAATGTGCAGCTTTTTGAAAATCTCCAAGAAACGAGCAAACTGCTTGTCCAGTTTGTTTTTCTGAAGACGCTGAGGAAAAGGTGGAGGTGGAGTGATTTGTTCTGGTTCTTTTTCTTTGCTTATTTTTTTTCCTCCATGGTTTCTCGGCTTCTTTTGGAACTTCTTCTTGGGACATCTTGATTCCAACATCTTTGTTGATTTCAGTACCGCTCTTTAAGGTAATGGCTTGACATTGCTCCTTCCTCTCGGTTCCTTGGATTTGGTTCTGTGTTGCTGGGAAGATTACCTGGTGGTCTGTAACTCTGAGCATTGGCCAGTTGTCCGATTTGATTCTCCAGTGCTTTGATGGAAGCTGATTGGCTCTGAATCATGGCTTCATATCTTTTTAATTGAGCTAGCATCTCTGCCATCACTGGTTCATTTGTCTGCTCCTGGCCTTTATTCTGTTGCTGGAATCCAGGTGGTGGATAGTTCTTTTGCCCTGAATTGTTGCTCCATGAAAAAAGGATGATTCCTCCACCCTGGGTTGTAGGTGTTGGAATATGGATTGTTCCCATGTCTGTTGAAATTGTTGACATAATTCACCGTCTCTTCAAGTTGGTGTGGTTCTGGTGCTCCTCCATATGGTGAACTTGTGGATCTAGTGGTGCTTTGAGTGTTGAGAGTCTCCATAAATTTGCATATCTGATCCAGTTTGGCACTGACTGATGTATTAGCTCCAACTTCATAAATTCCTGCAATTCTTTGAATCAGACTTCTTTCTGTTGGCCACAAGGAATTGTTGTTGGCCATTTCTTCAATTAGGTCCCCAGCTTGATCTTCTCCTTTTGCCATTAAAGCTCCTGCCAGCAGCAGCATCGATTGTGGTTCTCATCAGTCCAGAAAGTCCATTATAGAAAGTTTGGACTTGAAGCCATTTTGGAATCTCATGGTGAGGACATTTCTGGAGCAAATCTTTGTATCTTTCCAAGCTTCGTACAGGGATTTTGAATCTTGCTGCACAAAGGATGTGATGTCATTTCTCAACTTTGCAGTTCTGGCTGGTGGAAAGTATTTTGCAAGGAATTTGGTGGCAAGAGTGTTCCAAGTTGTGATGGATCCAGCTGGTAGTGAATGTAGCCAAGCTTTTGCTCTGTCTTTCAGGGAATATGGGAAAACTCTCAGCCTCATAGCTTCTTCAGCTCCTCGGTTGTAATTGAACGTGCCGCAAACTTCCAGGAAGTTGCTGATGTGGGCATTAGGATCTTCAGTTGCATTTCCCCCAAACTGAACTATTTGCTGAATCATCTGAATGCAAGTTTTGATGTCACCTGCATTTGCTGGTAAAGGAGGAAGTACAATAAACAAAATGAGGCCATCTACCACCGGAATGGTTCTGTCTCGAATGGGAATTGGTGGTGCAACCTCCAAAGGTTCAGGTTCCATGTTGACTAAGGCTTCTTGGCCTTCTCGCCTTTCCCTTCTCAATTGTCTGATAGTTATTTCAATTTATGGGTCAAGCGGTCGGATTTCAAAGCTTCTGGTTCGTCTCATGAAGTTTCTGAGAACCTGTAACACAAGAAAACAGAAATAATAAGTAAAAAGAAATTAGATACAAGTAAAGGTATCTAACCCCTAAACTAATAGTAAAAGATAACTAAGTCCCCGGCAACGGCGCCAAAAACTTGATCGGCGTAAACACACACGTATAACGCAAGCGCACGTATCGTTCAAGTAGTATAAAAAGTATCGATCCCACGAGGACTTAAAACCTTATCTATTAATTTTTATGAGGTTAACTAATTACTGGTATCTAACAAATTCATTTGATTTGGTTGGAAAAAGACGATGATTCTAAATTTAAAACAAGTAAATAAATTTTTGCTTAAGTGAAATGATGAAAATTCAATTTATAAGAACTATCCAGGGTTGTGATTTATTTCAATATTATTAAAAGATGAAGTAGTTATCCTATAGTTGGGTAATATATCAATTTATTAACCTGGAACACTAAATTATGTAAAAGCCTCTTCCGATGGTCAATTACAAATACCTAGTATAATCCAATTGAATCATATGTCTATGTCAACCAAATTACCTAGATTCATTAAGTTCAAGTTCCAATTATGGCTACCCCCGCCCGACAGGTATATTCCTATCCTGTAAGGAAATCTATTAAAGGGTTATTTATCCTCAATGAAGATCGTGGGCTATTGAGTCTAAGGTCTTAAACTTAAAATCCCTATGTCTATTTCATTTTAAGTTTACCTAATTAATTTAATTAATGGCCAGTTAATTAAAGAGCATTAAGATTAAGACTCAATAAATAAATCTTTAAATTACCCAAACTATAATCTAACCCTTATAAACCGGTTAAATTGAAATTCATCACAACCCTAGATAACTAACTTAGCTACGACACATAACTAGGGCTAAAAACTTAAAAGACTTAAAATAAAATTACATAAAGTAAATGCGGTAAAATAAATGCTGAAAGTGAATTAAAATAAAATATCTAAGGTAAAAGGAATTACTTCTACTATATACTAATTAGATTTCTCCCATAATATAATATAAGCTTTGCAAAACATTACCAACCAGCCATATATGCGGTATCTTGATTTAATCAGTTTAAAAACAATCAGCCATAAAGGCGGAATCATTTTAATATAAACCAAACAGCCATAAAGGCGGAATCAAAATAACCAGCCATATAGGCGGAATGAAAACAACCAGCCATAAAGGCGGAATCAAAATAACCAGCCATATAGGCGGAATTAAATTACCAACCGACCAGTCTTGCGGTATCCTTATTAAGTCCAATTTAAAACATTGAATATATTATAATTATGGGAGAATAATCTAAGTAGCAATAGTAGAAGAATTACCTTTTACCCTAGCAGGGGAAGTTACCTCCTCATAATGAGTAGTAAAAACTGTAAAATAAAGAAAGTAAATTATTATTATTACAGAACGTAATTAAAAATTACAAAACTTAATTAAAAGAAACTTAGAGAGAGAAGAACTCCCTAATTACATCAAAGAAGTGGGAGGGAGAGGTACACTGAAATCTGAAATTTCGAGCTCTATTTATAGGCGCGGATAGGGGTCCGGCGTCGCGACGCCAGCTACAGTGACTCGTGGCACAATGACGACTTGACATGTGGCGAGGCGGCTAAGAGATCAGATCTTTATCCGATGATGTGGCACTGTTCATGACGTCATTGCTTACGTCACGCTGACGTGTGGAGGGCGACTGTCGGCACTGTTAGATCGTGACACGTGGCACTGGCGCATTTTAACATCTTCGTTGTGATGGCGACACGTGGCACGGCGCATTTTAGCAGCGGAGCATGTTAGCAAAATTCTCTGATTGGTCCACGTGTCCACGGCGTACATTAGCAAGTCTGGCGCATGCTGGCCGTCGCGACGCGAAGGCTTAAGCGTCGCGACGCTGAAATGACGATTTTGCCTTTTTTGTCCAGTTTTTCTTGTTTTGCTCCAATTCACCTCCAGAATGTCCTGAAAATTTATTTATCTACAAAGTAACACAAAACACATCAAAATATTCACAAAACCCAAGAAACTATACAAAATATTAGGTTAAATGAGTGGAAAATAGTGATAGATTTACCACTCATCAAGACCTTAGGATGTTTTTTCATGATACTGTTGCAAAAGCGTCGCAACTGACATTGAGTTATATCATGACGTTGTCATTCTCAGACAGTTCCTGGTCAAGGTTTACATTACTTGGTCAGTAAAGTAAACTCGTTGAGACCAGTACATGTCGTATACTGGAATATATGATTCCAATGGTTTCTCAATGAACCATGAGTCTTGGGGACTCGTATAGACGTGTAAGTGTTTATAGCGGATAAACACTGAACGACTCACCGAAGATTCTTAATGGATGGTACACCAACGTCAATAAGAATCTTCTCGGGTTGAATAGCATTTGTGATTTTTCGACTTGAGATACCACTGTGGGCACATGAGACATCTTCCACACTTAGATGGTAGTCACGTCACCGATCTATTTAGATCAGACATCCGCATGTTCGTTGGGTTTGAACAGACCCTCAGGGTGTCCTGTATGTGTCGAGATAAGATCCGCCAGTTCTGTGTACAGAGCATAGGTAGTCCATATATGATTAGCAATTAGATAAAAACCATGAGCTTGTGGTACACTTTAGAAGTCAGTTCTAAGTGTTCTTTTAGAGATTGCTAATAGAGACGTCTACGGGATTGTCCCTATAGAGATTTGACGTTTACATCTATATCTCTGGGATATATCTGGATACCCGTGATGGGGGAATTTTACATATGCCATGACCTTGACCTGTATGATTCAACGAGTTTATCTGTGGTCGCCATAATTTACGGGTGGGTAAATTATTGACACGAAATTGGATTTCGTGACGGATATGCCTGAATCTAGAGAGTCTAACTAATGAGATATACTCTTGGAGCACTAGGGCAACATTTATGAATAATACTGATTATTTATAAGTCGTTTAAAGGTTAACGAAAAATACATGCGAAGTGACCTAATAGTCATTTCCTATTTTTTGTGTATTTGTATTTAATGATAGATTTTATCAAATACACAATAATTAATTGTCAAATTGAGATATTTGACTAATATCATAAATATATATGTATTTGAATATTTCATGTAAATATAATACATATATTTAATATATTTGTATTTAAATAATTATTTAATTGTTAAATAATTAAATTAATTAAAAATATAAATATCATAAGTTGTGATATTTTTGGAAATGCTTTTTAGTTGCTTTTGTTGACTTGTTGATTAATTCATTAAATGTGTAATGATTTAAAACACAAGTTGATAAAGCTTTAATGAAACAAGATTAAAATATCTAGATATTTTACATTGCTTCAAATTCGGTCAAAGGTTATTTTTGTGAAGTATATATTATTTTGTTTCATTTCATTAGGTTTAGGTTTTCATAAGTCACAAAATAAACACAAAAGTAGTTGAGAGAAAAAGCTTGAAGGCTAAAGAAGAATGTTTGGAAAATCCTTGGTTTTGTAAGTTTTTCTTTAAAGCTTTCAACATGAAAAATATTTCTAACATGCTTAGCTTCGAATTATGTTGCTTTGATGTTGTCTCTTTACTTATAGTTTGTTTTTTAATTGATTATGAACTTGAAAGAAAGATGTGTGTATGTATGATTATAAAATGAGCTTGAAATGGTTTCAATGACTCTCTTTTGATTATTTGATAATCATGTTGACATTATAGAGTTGTTGAGCCACTCCTTGGTGATCTAGAATTATTATAGAGTTATTTCAAGGTGGTGAGACTTGTTTGGTGTTGTAAAGAATGAATTGAAGTCTTGGATTTTAAAGATTTGGTAATATTGGTCAATTTGGTGAAATTGTAAAATTAGGGTTCTTAACCCTTTCCAAATTTGAGGCTTTTCATATATATGATGTATTATGGTATGTATATGATGCATGTTAATTTTTGGGTTGATTGGATTTGATCTTGGCATGTTTAGAATACAAAAGGACCAAAATATAATTATCCGAAAATTTGGGGTGCTCTCGGCAATTAGGCAAAATTTGGGGATTTGGTTGCAATCTGATTTTGACGAGTTGGACTTGTTAGAAATCATTTTAGAAATGATTTAGAATCATACAAAATTATATTTTATAATTTTTGGACTAAAATGATCAATTTGCAAAGTTGTGGGGCAATTCGGTAATTACTAATAAATTTGATCTCTTGTGTAATTTTTTAGAATTTAATAATTAGATAATTAAATAAATAAGTTTATTTAATTAATCCAAGAATAATTTTGAAATCGGAAAATTTTGATTTTCCGCTAGTCAGCTGCGTTACCAAATTTTCGCCATAAAACCTCTAACATTTCCAAAATGGGCGCATCGGAAGCTCATACCATTTTTGTTGGGGTTTTGGGCGATGGGGCACAGCGGAAGCGCGGGTCGGGGGAAATCGTATTTAAAACTTTTCCAAAATACCAAATAAATTATTCAATATCTAATAAGAATAATTTATTCATATTTCACCTTAATCATATTTATTCAATATCAAATATTGACATAAATAATGTTGAAACGTTGCGAAACTTTTACGAAAACCGTTTTTCAACAAAATGGCCTAAAATACGTTTTTGACCAAACCGACCACCCGACACTTATGGAACCTGACCAGGTAAGATCCAATAGTGTCGGGGCAGTTCACGGGTTGCCCGAACAGTGACAAACTCACAGTTTGGACAGCTGTCACCCGGTTGGTTCAAAATCTACCCGGTAAAGCCGTTTTTGGCCGTTTTCGCTTATTTCAAGTCGGAAACACTTTCCAAATATTGTGACAACTCCCAAAACACATCCATTACATTCGTAGGACATCAAAAATACCCCAAAATTTCCAATTTAGGAAGATCTGATATGCAAACCGAAATTACCAAAATTTATGCTTTAAATCCAATTTTCCATAATTAATCACAACACCAAATGAGTCCCACCACACATGAAATACTCTAGAACAATTCTAAGTCATCTTAGAGTGGATCAACAACTGTAGAATGGCAACAATTCATCAAATGACCAAATTGGCCTAAAATTACACTAATTTCATTCAATCTACACTTCACACATGCATATTCTTCCAATGTCATCCATCAAAGCCAAAAGCCCCAAATTTTGACAAGTAAAGGAACCCTAGAACTTTTATAACAACTCAAGAAACAATAAACATGCTTTCTAGACTTTAGGATGTAGAGAGTTACCTTTAAATCTCATGAATCTTTAAGCTTTCTTTGAGTTCCCTTCACTTTTCTTCATAGAATAATCAAACCATGTTGAAATCCATTTCTTTGGGTAAGTTTCGGCAGTGATGAAGAGAACAAGAGAGAGAAAACATTTTTTTCTTTATTTAAATAGAGTGATGAACGAAAATGGGGCATTTTGTCCTTTTAAAATTAATTAAATTAATATATATTTACACTTTATAATAAACCAATCAAATTAGGACAAATAAATGTAATTTAAATCCATGTCACGTGTTCCAATCATTTGTTACCATGTATTATATCCATAATGACAATTGGATAAGGTTGAAAATTCAATTATTTAATTATTTAACATTTAAATAACTAGATAATTAAATAACAATCATATATGTATTTTTATTTACATTAAATAACAAATATATATATTTATGGCATGTGTAAAAATCTCATTTGACGAATAATTAATGTGTATCTAATCGTATTATATATCAAATACAAATACACAATAATTATTAGCGGACAAAATCCATTAATGCATGTGTTATCGTTTAACCGATTAAACTATCCGGATTAACTCATTTAATCCGATGAAGTATTATGAATAATCCGTCTTATTCATATCGCGTTGCCCAAGTGCTCAACGAGTACACTTCATATTGTGTGACTATCTAAGTTTATGTTTATCCGTCACGAAATCCAATTTCGTGTTCATAATCCACCCACTCATGGATTATGACGACCACGAATAATCTCGCTAAACTATGCAAGCTGAGGTCATAGCATACGTATAATCCATTCGTCACAGGCCATCCGTATTATACCTGGGATATAGATAATAACGTCAAATCTGTTCGGTATAATACATCCAACTTTCAATTTACGATCTTCTAAATAACATTTGGAACTGGTTTCCGAATTTATACCACGGTCATGGATTTACTAGATCGTAAACACGTGCTGGATGCATATGCCTTGTACACAGGACTGACGGATCCTATCTTGATACACACAGATATCATGAGCATCAGTCCACACCCAACGAACAGACGGAGGTCTGATCATGACTAGATCGTTGACGTGACTGCCATCAAAGTGTGGAGGATAGCTCATATATCCACAGTGGTATCTCAAGTCGAATGACCATTATGCTCGCTCAACTCGAGAAGGTTCCTATTGACGTTGGTGTACCATCTATTAGGAAACCTTCAGTGAGTTGTTCAGTGTCTTATCAAATAAATATCTACATGTCTATACGAGTCTCCTGAGATTCATGGTTCACTGGGATAAACTATCGGACCAAGTCACGACATACGACATGTACTGGTCTCAGCGGATTTTACTAACCGACCCGTGTTAGCAAATCTTGACAATGAACTTTATTTAAGGATATACAACTAATAATGCGCTTCCCAATGTTAATTACAAACTACATTGTAACTGCACACTATACTGTAAATCCTAAGGTCTTTGTCTAATATACATGTATCATTGAAACAGATTCAGTTTCGATCTAATTGTATTCAGATATCTAATCGCAATTAGATCAAATAAATGTATAAAAGACAAGGGTGCTACCGTTAAAATAGTAATATTATGGAAAATATAATTGTTCGTATTTATGAATCAGAAATAAATACGATCCGGATTGGCACTCCGAGCACCAACCCTAACAATAATAACATAGCTTGTGATTGTGTTGAGGTTAAAAGGATTGTCTATAAGTGCTTGAGAAGCATAGAGATACAAGTTTCATGTAATTAAGACAAAGAATGTTTTTGTTGGAAATGGAACACTGATTAGGGTTTGGAACTCTAATTGATGGTTTGGAACCAATGCTACCATCTTAGAATCACTTGACCACAATTGAGTGACCTAGAATTGTTAGTTGTTTCTTTTTGGGATTCATGTTTGGTTTGTGTTTTGGATTCAAAATTGTGCTTATATATATGTATTTGGAATGTATTTGTGTTTTGTGTAATGTTTGATATTATGAAAATTCATGATTTATTCTTTAATTGTTATTGATGTTTAGAATATATGTTTGAAGTTAGTTTTGATATCAAAATTGGATTTTGGATGTTTGGGAATGTATGGAAATATTATGGAGAAAGTTGGAAGCATTTTGGAGATAAAAAATTGAATTTTTGGCTCTTTAGGGTGTATTGGAGCGCCACTGGGAAGTAGTTGGCGCAGCAATACACATGGAGTCCCAAAATGACTCTCTGGATAATATCGGCGAGCCAATATCCAATGGAATGGTAAGATATGCCTTTGGAAAGAATTGGCGAGCCAATGAAAAGCCATTGGCATGCCAAAACGCACGAAGCAATGATGGCAATAGCACGTGAACAATAAAGCACGTGGATGATGTGTGTGTTGCACGCGTCCGCCCAACCTGCGTTTCTAATCCCGTTTTAATCTGATTCGATTCGGATTTTTTCCTACGAACTCGAAATTAAAAATAATATTTAATTTCAATGAAATATTTGACCTATGGTCATTAGCCCTAGGCATTATCGGATTCGGATCGGATCAGACCGAATCCGAATCCGATCTAATCCGATAAACTCACATAAATTTGATTCGATCAGATTCGAATAGGTTGTCAGACTCAATCCGATCCGATCGGATTATTATCGGAATGAATCAGATCGAACCAATCCGATCCGATTGATTTCGGATCGGATCGGATCAGTTTGATTCGATAAGTGGTCCGAATTCGGTAAAATCATCCGAAATTTGATAATGATCCGAAATTTAGTACATTATTGAGTTTTTCAAACGTAAAAGAATAATAGGACATGACAATAAAACATAAATGAAAATGAATGCCCTTCCAGCATGCAGCACACCAACATCCAACAATGAACAAAAGTGCAACACGAAATCTCTCTCATAAGTCATGACCACCATAATCAAGCCTGCAAAAGATTAAAATTTCTATCAACATTTTTATGATAATAACAATAAACAATATATTAAAAAATATCAGTATCATAAAGTGAACAATGATAACTGTGCCATAATAACAGAAATAGTGTCATAGAGTGAACGGCTCCCACAACAACTTAGCTATTTTTCTAATTGGGAAAAAAACTGTGTAGTTGTGCATGTGTGCATATATGAATAATCTATCAATAATCAATCACATCAGTCAAATTGTAGACTTTTAAATTTACCTAGGTCACTAGTTTACAGCCAAGTGTCATTTGATTGGCGCAAGATTTCAGTAACTAGCCTTGTGGGAAACTAAGACATTTCAATTCAAATGACACCAAATAAAAGCTGAAACCTAAGTTATTGCCAAAACGCCTAATCTGGATCTATGCAAGTCCAGTGACAGAGACAACAAGGAAACTGCTCTAATAAGTGATACCTACTGATATTACCCTAGTTGAGTTTTCATTCCACCAAGGCACCAAAGAGTTGATCCTAGCCTTCTGAATATTTCAAAAGTGAACACAGGTATGCACATCAGCACTAGCAGCAAGATACTTATATAATAGAAGAGGACATAATGCAAACCAAATAAAATGAATTGGTAGAAAATCTAAATTTTTTTAATTTTAAATCTATCACCAGAGAAAGGACATGCCCATCTCCCTTCTGTACCAGCAAGATACTCATACATAAGTTTGCTCCAGATAGGCAGATATTATCACCAAAGAAAGGACATGCCCATAATAAAAAATTCATTTCACATTATTCTGTAGAAATTAAGTCGAATATATAGCAACTCCACTTCAATTTAATAAGAACTCGCAGATATTCATTCAATCAAGCTTAAAAGAGTAGGCCAAGAAGAAAAGTTCTAAAATTACAGTTAATAGATGACCCATTTTTGCGATTTGCCCTTTTAAAGCATTAAGTAACCAATTTTTTCCACAGTGTATATTCATTTGTCGCAATTAACACTATAACAATTAACAAATCCCTAATTTTGAAAATGAAGAAGGACGGTAACTTACTTTCTTGAATCTTCGATTCGACGATTTCCCCTTTGATGAATAAAGATGAAACAAGAATTGAAGAAAATCAGAGCGAATGAGCGATGGCCGATGATGAATGATAACCCGCAGAGATGAAACAAGAAAATCAGCAGAGTGATGGAGTGAAGACTGATTCACTTGAGAAGAGTAAAGGAAGACCGAAAAATGAACCCTAATTAACCTAGCAAAACGACATCGTTTAAATACTCCAAAACGACGTCGTTTTGCATATTAAATAAAAAAATAATCGAGCGGATTATCCAATCCGATCCAAATCCGTCGAACCGCTTCAACTCCATTCGATCGGATTAAATATTCGGATCGGATCTGATTTGATCTGATCCGATGCCCACCCATAATGGTCATATATTCATGAGTTTTAATTTTTGAAATGTTTTCGTACCTTAGACCCGCCGATTTAGACTGCTTCTGCTGCACAGGGTACTGATTCGACCCTTAGGGATCGGATTCGCCCCAACAAAATAGTATCATAGCAGGTCTTAACCACACAACATATATTAAAATCATACTTGCATGTTTGACATGTATTTGAATATGTATTTTAATTTAATTATGTATTAGTGATATTTAATAAGTGATGCATGTTTTAAAATTAAAATTATTTATTTGACCCTTGCATCTTATTTAATGACTTAAGTCATAAATCTCTCATGATTAGGTGATTAATAAATCTCTCATGATTAAGTGATTACTTTTATGTGATAGTATTAATGATGTTGGAATATTATTGGATGATCCGTCTTGTTGAAACGAAGATGAATGAATTCTTATTCCTTGTACCCAATATCATCATTATTGTGAGGGCATAAGTGGTCGAAATTTAGGTTGCTCCGGTAAAACATTTGATGTAGTATGATGAGTTGAAGTAGTCGCTTAATACCTTTATTATTGTGAGGGTGAGCTAGCCAAACTCATTATTACATTTTGACAAGTCTATACCTAGAATACATCTTAATCCAATACCGTCATTATTGTAAGGATACTAAACGGTTCATGACTGAACTTAGGAGTCACATTGAATGTGATTGAATTAAAGGTATACCTAATGAGTTTATGAAGGCCAATACCGTCATTATTATGAGGCTGAAGTAAATGTCATAGGATCCACTTCCTGCTATGAAATTTGATTATTAAATTTCTATTTTTCGTTAAAAGGAGATTACGAAATTACGTAAAGTAGTGAGAGGGCACAAATAAATTAAAAATATGTAATATTATTAGTGTTTTTTATTGATATGAACATGTTCTGCTAATGTTTGTTATTGCTTTGCAAATATAGCATCCGTAAATCCATAAGCGAAGCTTTTGGAGACCAACAAATTAAAAGGAGTTGGGAACTACTTTTAGTGGGAAACAAACATCTATTTGGTTTTGGAGTCGAAGAGATTAAGCTATGTGACACTCAATCTGTTACTTGTAGAAATCGATCCGGACTATATGCCCGAGGAACATGAGATATTTGACAAATGGAATGATGATAACCTTAAGGTGGAGTCCTACATTCTAAGATCAATGATCCTTGATTTGCTGCGATAGTACATAGATGTACCAAATGCTTGCATTCTTATACAGACACTCAAGGAGTTGTTGGAGGTGAATCAGGAGATTAAAATTTATCGGAGGTCTAATGAGCTTTTCCATGCCTCGCTCAAGGATGAAAGAGTTGTTAATGTTCATGTTTTGAAGATGATCGAGTATATCCGATATTTGAAAGGACACGGCATTACCATAGATAAGTGGCTCGGTCAAAATTTGATTCTCTCTTCTTTTCTCGGTACTTATAATGGTTTTGTATTGAATTTTCACATGCATTCGATGAAAGCCACATGTGAGGAGCTTCATAATATGTTACGTACGACGGAACAAGACTTGAGGAAAGGGAATCCGAGTTTGTATCTCATGGTTGAGTGAGTGCTTCTTCGACTTCTGGGAAGTTAAAGAAGGTGTTAAATGGCAAGAAAAAGATTGCAAAGAAAAATTCCAAGAAACCGAAGAAATCCAAATCTACAAGACCAAGGTGGCTCGTGACGAATGTCTACATTATAAGAAGTCAGAGCATTGGAAATGAGACTGTCTAGAACTGAAATGACACTCAAGATCTTCATGTATGCGTCTGTTTTCCATATTATTGGTATCTATTTGGCCTTATATGCAAATAGTGGTTAGGCGTTAGACACTAGAAGTCCCACTCATATTTGCAAGTCCTTGCAGGAAATAAGGGTGAAAATAGGCTTGAACATGGGGAGATCCAACTTAGAGTTGGTAATGGCGAGACTTTCGAAGTCCAGGCCGTATGAGCAGTTGTTTTGTGCCTCCCTACTGGATGTAAAATAGTTTTACATGAATTTTATTTTGTTCCCTTTCTTATAAGACATATTATCTCGTTGCATGTTTTAGACAGAGGGGGATATAATATAAATATTAAAGATGATACTTTATGTTTATATAATAAAGATAACTTTTTGATATGTGAATATTCTTTATTTAACGGCCATTATGTTTTGGAAATAAATAGAGATGTCTTTAACATAGAGGAAAATAAAAGAAAATGATCTGAATTAAATAATACTGAATTATGTTAAATGAGGTTGGGCCACATAGGTGTTAGACTCCTAGTGAAATTGGTTAAGGATGGTTTGATAGATGATCTTTCATTAGATCCTTATCTGATTTGTGAGTCATACATCCAAGGGAAAATGACTAAGGCGCCATCCCTCGATGGTTGACATCATGTTGATAATTTATTGGAGCTTATACAGTGATGTGTATGGTCCACTAAATCACGTAGCTCATGACGATTCTTCATATTTTGTGAATTTCACAGATGGTAAGTCACGATATGATTATATCTATATGATGAGACATAAATTGATAATATTTGATAAGTTCAAAATATTTTGAAATGAAGTTGAAAAACAAACTGGGAATTCATCAAGTGCATTCGATCAGATCGATACAGTGAATACATGAGTGAAGATTTCAAATATTATTTAAATGAAAATTGAATTCTCGTCCAATATAGCCCCTCAGCGACACCTTAACACAATGGTGTGTTTGAGCGGAGGAATCAGGCTTTATTGGATATGGTCCGATCCATAATGAGCTATACAAATCTTCCAAATTACTTATAGGGTTATGCTTTACTTACCGTTGCTCACATACTTAATAGAGTTTCATCTAAAGTTGTTTCTACTACCCCATATCAGATGTGGCACTGTAGAAATCCAAGTCTTAGATACTTAAAGATTTGGGGTTATCCTGCATATGTTAGAGTCACACTGCGGGATAAACTAACACCCAATGGGTTTAAATTCAAGTTTATTGGATATCCTGAAAATTCATTAGGATATTTATTCTACAATTATGAGTAACGAAATATTTTTATTGCTCGTTATGCCACTTTTCTTGAAAACAATTTTGAGAGAAAATGAGAATTGTGGAAAGATAGTACTCGATGAGTTCAATCCTAACTTTGAGGAACCAGTGATAGAATGAGAGATCCAACATGGTGAAGGATCTTCGACACAGGTTCTACGTAGATCAGGTAGAGTATCAATTTCATCACGATGAAATCGTAGAAGAATAATATTGAGTAAGAATCAAATTCATTAAATAACTTTAGAACTAATTGTCATAAATTCATATATTTGATCATATCAAACATCTTTGAACAGTTCAAAGACTCACGATGAATTTTAAAATATAGTTTTCAACACTTCAAATAGAATATCTTTGAACCATTCAAAATATTCTATTCGCGTTTCATCATAAACATATTGAAAGTTCTCGAACCATTCAAGACGTTCAATATATATACTTTTAGAAACATGTAACCAAGTCATGACAACTTATTAACTAAGTTACGAAGTAATTAAAACTATCCAAGGCAATTTATAATTCATTAAACTACATACATCCAATGTATTAGTTTAATAAATCTGTGATCCAATGACGATCATTGATTAAATGAGATTTAATCACATCCTGAATACAATATTCATTAAATGGATAAGGATATATGATGTGATCTTGTATCAGATCATTCTTTACCATACAGAATAAGCATTTAATGCTTATGTGATAAAATCTCATAAAGCACTGTTCTAAGTTATTTAGTTAACCGAATATTTTTCTTAATGTTCATCTTTTGATCAATGACACTACTAGTCATATTAAAATATGTAACCACTGTTTATAAAGAACAAGTAACTATCCAATAGTCGCAAGTTTTGATATCAATTATCAAAATAATCATTAAACAATATTTTAAATAACTAGACGGGAGATCTGGTATCCAATACCTATAGTTGTCGTACTGTGAGAATCGATATTCTCTATGCACAACTACACACATCTATTTTCTTTAGCTTTATAATTTGTCTTCAATTATTCACAACAATTGCAAATAATTGATTAGCAAACTGTGTCAAACACGTGACTTCTAAAAGTCACTAAAGTCAAGAAACGTCATTATAAGATAAACAAATACCTAATGGGTTTTCTTAATGCCAGTTAAGAATCTTGAGACATGAACTAATTCACGTCAATTCTTACCGCACAAGAAACTATTCTCTCTAGACAATTATACCCTAAAACAGATATCTATTTAGATTACTTATCGTGACTTAGTAACTAAGTCACTAACCATCTTGATTTTAAAGAAAATCGGAACAACAGTTCCCAATGGTTTTAACTAATCTAACAATATCCAAGTATACTAACATTCTAGAACCTATTCTAGAAATACGCAACCAAAAGTAAAGTCAGAAAATATATTCAAGTAATATGCTTGAAGTGGATTAGAAGTATAAATTCTATAAACAATATAGAATAAAGGAAAATAAAAAGCAGCAATTTCCATAAAAATTGAACATTGATTTAGTTATGGATTTTTAACCCAGCAATATCTCCCACTACTTTACATAATACTGTAATCCCCAACGGAAAATGGGAATTCAATAATTAAATCGAATTCAATAGTGAGAGGTGGACCCTATGAATATATTCTGACTCACAGCTTTGGAACGAACTCGCCTACGTATGTTCATTAGGTAGACAACTCATTGTCAATCACATTCACTGTGACTCCAGATTTTGGTCCTGACCGTTTCTTGTTATGATAGCTTTGGCACGTTCACAAGGAGGCGTATCAAGGCTTCACTTGCCAATGACAAACTCAAGCTACCGATGTAGTCCTGACAGCTTTGGCACGTTCAGGATTTTCACTTTCATTTGAATTTATCTAGTATCAAATATACATCCGACATGGATAAAATTCTATCAACTACACCCTCACTACTTTGTCACTTTCTCGGATGTAGCCATAGAAAGATACCCATAAGCCGTATTGACAAGACGGACCAAGAAACATGTATCCAATACATGTCACTTTACAGCCTTATTTAAGCAGGGATATTCCTCAAGAAAGCTTTGCTTTATATCAAATACAGAGTTAAATCTAGATCAGCTTCTAAGCAATTCAATTCTACCTTAGAAAACATAACTTAACTTAACCATTAAAACTCTGTTACGTTTCCTGTTAGCGTAGAACCGAAAGGTCAAGAAATATCTAAATTACATGCATGTGAAAACATCAAAATTGGATTATATATCATATATCAAGCATGAAAAATGTAATGGATGAAGGATCAGACCTGCTCTGATACCATTTTGTTGGGGTTTTAGAGATGGCGCAGCGGAAGCTCGCGGTTCGGGCGAAATTGTAATTTTAATTTTTTTAAATTATCGAATAAATTATTCAATATCCAATATGAATAATTCATTCATATTTCACCTAAACATATTTATTCGATATCAAATAACGACATAAATAGTTAAGAAACATCGCGAAACTTTTACGAAAAATATTTTTCCGTTTTTGATCGAACCGACCACTCAATACACATGAGGGCTGCCCAGATCAGCCCCAATAGTATTAGTGTAGTTCATGGGCTGCCCAAACAGTGACAAATTCATTGTTTGGGCAGCTGTCACCCGGTTAGCTCAAAAGTCACTCGGTAACGCCATTTTTCACCGTTTTCGCATATTTCAACTCTGAAACAATTTCCGGTAATTGTTCCAACACCCAAAACACATCCAATACATTCACATGACATTATTTTCATCACAATAAACTCATTTTTTCCAGATCTGATTTTGTAACAAAAATAATCATTTTTTCATGCTTTAATCCAACTTTTTCAACATTAATCAAATTAATCACAACACGAATCCAAGCCACCACCAATGAAGCACCCAAAAATAATTCTAGGCATTACAAGAGTGGTCATAACACTCTAGAATGGTAACTTATCATCAAATGACAAAATTGACTCAATATTACAATAGTATCATCCAAAACAACTTCACACATGCACAAAGCCTTCCAATTCATCCTCCAAACCAAAAAGCCCCAAATTTATAGAAAAAAAAAAACCCCTAGGATCTCACTAGATCATCAAGAAACAAGAAACATATTTTCTAAGCTTAGGGATTTGTAGAATTACCTTTAATCCTCTCATTCCTTAGACTTTTTTCTTGATTTTCTTCATTCTCCATCTTGAATCATCAAGAAATATTTGAGAGCTTTTTATGAGGATGTATTCGGCCACTGCCAGGTTAAAATGAGAAAAGAACAATTTTTCCCTTTTTAAAACCAAGTTGTCGACTTTCTAGGGGTAAATTAGTCTTTTTGCATTTTAATTTCATTAAATTAAAAACAAGATAAGATAAGCTCTAAGTTTGAAAAATCAAATTTGCACACTTAAGCTTAATTAAAACATGCCACATGTATCAATAATAATTAAACATATTGCATAACATTTATGTAATATGAATATTATTTAACTATTCAAATATTTAACATTTAAATATCTAAATAATTAATTAATATAATTATTATTATATATGTATTTTTATTTACATTAATAAGAAATACATATATTAATGGCATGTGTCAAAGTCTCATTTGACAATTAATTAATGTGTATCTAAATAAATTATGTATCAAATACAAATACACAATAATTACGATTGACCAAAATCCCCTAAAGCATGTGTTTTCGTTTAACCGATTAAACGATTTGAATTAACTCATTTAATCTGATGAAGTATTATGAATAATCTGTATTCTTCATAACACGTTGCCCAAGTGCTCAACGAGTACACTTCATATTATGGGATTCTCTAAGTTTAGGTTTATTTGTCACGAAATCTAATTTCGTGTCCATAATTCACTCACTCATGAATTATGACGACCACTGATAATCTCTCTAAACTATGCAAGTCGAGGTCATTTCATATGTATAATCCTTCCGTCATAGGCTATTCATATTATACCTGGGATATAGATGGTAACATCAAATCCTTATGGTATAATATAGTCGACTTTCAAATTTACTATCTCTAAATAACACTCGGGACTTGCTTCCGAAGTTATACCACGACCATGTATTTATTAGATCGTAAACATGCGTAGGATACCTATGCCCTGTACACATGACTACCAGATTCTATCTTAATACGCACTGGATATCATGAGCATCAGTCCACACCCAACCAACAGGCGGAGGTCTGATCTAAATAGATCGGTGACGTGACTGCCATCAAAGTGTGGAGGATAACTCATATATCCATTGTGGTATCTCAAGTCGAAGGATCACTATGCTCGCTTAACTCGAGAATATTCCTATTGACGTTGGTGTACCATCTATTAGGAAATCTTCAGTGAGTCGTTCGGTGTTTATCAAATAAATACCTACATGTCTATACGAGTCTCCCGAGACTCATGGTTCATTAGGATAAACCATCGGACCAAGTCACGATATACGACATGTACTGGTCTCAGTGGATTTTACTAACCGACCCGTGTTAGCAAATCTTGACCAGAAACTTTATTTAAGGATATACAACTTATAGTGACGCTTCCCAATGTCAATTACAAACTATGTTGTAACTGCGCACTACATTGTAAATCTCAGGGTCTTTGTCTAATATACACGTCACTAAATCAGATTTAGTTTCAATCTAATCATAATTAGATATCTAATCGTAATTAGATCGAATATATATATATATAATATATATATATATAAAAGACAATAGGTGCTACCATTAAATACGTAATATTATGGAAAAATGAATTGTTCGTATTTATGAATCGGACATAAATATGATCCGGATTGGCACTCTGAGCACCAACCCTAACAAATACAACATAGTAGACTCGCTTACCACGGTCTTACCTCCAAAGTTATTCGATAGACATATGAAGGAGATATGGTTAAGATAACATCCGAATTGACATTAAACAAGTGAGAGTTTGTTGGAGTGGGTGCTTCGAGCGCCAATCCGAACAATGTATTGTAAGATATTTTATTATTAGATAATAATATAACCATATTTTTATTTCAATACTTTATTAATGGAAACTATTATTATGTTGTTCCCAAGGGGCGTGGTTTGGTGGAGTATGGTTCAGGATCTCACCTTGAGGTCCTGTGTTTGAATCCAGTGAATGTATTTTTATAAGAGCTTGAGACAATCGTGGGTCTTACGTGCTCCGATTAAGCTCGAAATGGGTGGTTTAGCGGCGAGATTTCAAACAATTCCAAAATAAAAACTATTATTATGTTATTTTCTCTCGAAATATGCTGGATGATATATATAATATATATATATATATATATATATATATATATATATATATATATATATATATATATATATATATATTGTTAGATATATATATATATATATTGTATGATGATTATAACAACCTTCGAATAGTCATGTAGTGATACTGGACACTGGGTGTGGTACATCATTGTGATAATATCGCTATTATAAACAATTCTTAAAAGATATATTCCTACTTGCTGGTTTGGGAACACGGTCGAATTTCTATAACTTATAAGACTATCGCTTGTCTTATATTGGAATTGAAGTTCAAATGGTCAGACCCAATGGAACAATTTGGATAAGAATTTATGTTTTTAGTTTTCGCTTAAATTACTAGGGACTAGTACTAAGCTGGTTGGGGTGTGATGGACACTAAAAAGTGTACATTTAATAAAAGAGAAATTAATCATTTTATACTTGTAATTTCATTAATACTCTTAATTTAGCATATTTGTGAAATAATAATTAAATTTATATTTTATATATTTTTATTGTAATTCTTAATTCTTGGGTAGGAAAAATAATGTTTTGCATGTTCAACTATAAAATGGATATGGGATCTGAATTTCAGGACCCAAAACCCAAAAGAGCGTGACTGTGAAATTCAATTCGAACTTGTAAAACAATTACCGTGTTTAGATTAGCAACAAAATGAGCTTATAATGTATTTAGCCATGCATGTATTTTATTATTATTATTATTATTATTATTATTATTATTATTATATTTTTAAATAATATATATATATATAATATTTATAATATAATATTATATAAGAAAATAAAAAAATAAAAAATTCAGAAGAGGCCAATCATTGCAAAAGTTTCTTGCAAACTTCCATTTGCAAATTGTAAATTTACAATTTATAAATTGGAAAGAGGTTGAACCTCAGAGGATGCTCATCACCTCAATCTTCAGCCTGTTTCATAGTTCTTTATTAAAATTTTGTGCAATCTCGGTTCTTGTGTGTTTTATTTTTCAATATTTATTGTAATTTTTATTTTCTTTCATTGATAAAATTATGTGTGTTTTTATTCAAAACATGATTAGCTAATTTGCATCCCGATGGGGTAAAAAATGAAAATTATTTTTATATTTGAAATACCAAGAGTGGATCCCCTAACCCAAAATATTTTATTTTATTGTTGCAGTATAGTTTAAAATTGCCCACCACTTCAATCAATTCAACATTTTTATTTTGTTACTCGAATTGTTCTTTATTTTACTAAATCTATTCTCAATGGATCGACCCCAAACTCACCGGGTTATTTTATTATTTTGACATTCTTATATTTGAGAGTAAAAAATCACTTTATGAGTGTGTCATTAACTAACTTGGAATGACAAACATTAGATTGGTTTGGAACATTGCTAACAAATTCCATATGGAATTTCCAAAACAGGTGCGGGAAGTTTTTATTCCACTATAGCAGTTTCCATAGAACATAAAAGACTGTTCAGATTGAAGCAAAATAAAACTTCATGCCTTTCAAAAATACTCTATTTTGGTAAAACTATCAGGTAGGGATGGTAACCGAGACATCTTGTCTCGACCGAGTCTCATCTCATTTCATCTTGATTACAATTCAGGACGAATAAATCATCCAGAATCCTGATCGATATTTTAAATTGGACGAAAAATCCTCAAGAATCCTGAACCAAATGGTGTAGGATCCTGAATCCCAATCAAAATTCGGGACTTTTTAGGTAAAATTTGGGATTTGGGATAAAAATCATCCTGAATCCTGGCCTTATTTTTTATTCGAGATGATATATTGGCCCGAATCTAGATCGAAATTTTCATTCGAGATAAAAAATCATCATAAACCCGAACCAAATCAAAAGGGATCTCGTTCGGGATTCGAAATTTTTTTACCAACCCTACTATCAGATGAGTTTTGTTTTAGTTTTTAAACATTATGGGGGTTTTGATTAATTTTGTCAAATATCAGGGGAGGTCCATAAAACCTTCGTAATTTGATTCACTTAGGAGCTGCTATAAATTTATGATTATGATATCAAACTTGCTGCAAAGATATACCAAAAAATTATTCATACTAACACTTGGTATGCTGAGTATATACCACAGAAAGCTTTCTATAAGGAAGTAAATTTAAAGACTCAACAATGGATAAAAGTTGAGAAGGATGAAAATTTGAAGCAACTTAGAGATATAAGAACTGTTGCAATCACTGTTAAATAACCCCCCACACGAAGATCGAACCTAAAACTAGACCCGGCCAACGGTTCGGTTTGACACTTGTGGAACCAGAACGGAACCAGATAAATTCGGTTCGGTTCCGGTTCCACAAGATTGTGGAACCGGAACCGAAACGAACCTGAACCGAATCGGACGATTCTAATTTTTTTTTTAATTTTAAATTTTCATATTGATTTTTTCTAAAAAAATAAAAATAAGATTAAAAAATTTATTTAAAATTATTAATTTGAATTTAGATTACATTAAATTAAAAATAAATTAAAGAGTTTGAACTTAAATTTTTAAAAACTTAAGTTGTCTACGTATCTTCTAGGGGTGAGGGGAATCAAAACTCACGTAGTTCCATTATATTTTAAAATAGTTTCCCATTACAATTATTTACTCATCAATCATCATAATTATCAATGTCTGTTGATCTTTCAGCTCCCGTTTCACTTGCACTTGTAGATACATTGTCGAACAACTCTTCAAAGTCATTGGGGCATCTTATTGTTATCTCAGATCAGTTCGGGTCAAATCATCCACACATGATGTTGCTTCTAAAGTGATTGGATGTAATAAAGACCGTATCGCTTCCAAAATATTACCTCATAAGTTGAATGCTTGTTCAACCGCAACGGTGGAAACAGGTACTGCCAGCATCTCTTTAGCAATAATTGATAAAACATGATAGATATTTTGATGTCGGTTCCACCATTCAAGTACTTAAAAAATTTACGCACTAAACTTTCAGTTGAAAACTCGAAAATTGGTAGATAAATAATTATCTAATTTCGGGTTGTTAGTCATCTTATCCCTATGTTTTTTATTTGGTTGTAGTAACCGACGATTACCTGCATTAAGTCTTGAACTAATTACGGGTTCGCTATTAGATTGTCCTGATGATTGCAAGTTATTTAACTAATATAATCATTAAATAAATCACATAAATTAAATTTTATCTATATATTATTTTTTAATATTAATTTCATCAGATATTCCTAAATATGTATAGTAAGTTTGTAAGACACTATTCAAACCTTCTAATTTAAATTTAGGATAAAAAATTATGGCAATAAAATAAAGCAATAAAATGTCTTTAAAATAAATCAATAATTTTCTCTTCATAACAACAATAGCTTCAATTAAAACAATATCATTGAGATCAGAATTTTCAGCATGCTCATATAAAATACCAATAATATTCAAACTTTCAATAATAAATAAATTTATTGTAGGATAATAAACTCCGCTAAAAATATTTGTAGCATCATTAAAAAATTAAAAGGTCTAAATTTTTTCACAAACATCCCTTGACTAGGAAAAAATGTGATATGTTGAACATGTTGGGAAAAAAACTACATAATACATATTTATATTGGAAATCTTGACTTAAAAGAAAATAAGTTGAATTCCAACGTGTTGGAACATCTTGTGAAATTTTACCGATTTAACACCATTTAATTTATAAAACTTGGTACATTCTCTCCTAACTTGAGAGTATGACCAAATATAATTAAATGCAATCTTAATATGATCAATGTAAGGTTCTAAATAAGTCAGACCATCTTGAACACATAAATTAAGGACATGATATGTGTAACGAACATGAAAAATCAACCCCTCAAATTTGGTTGACATGTTTCTTTTAAATCTCTAATTGATGCAGTATTTGCAGATGGATTGTCAAAACCAATTGTTAAAATTTTACCTAATAAACCATATTAATCAAAAATTACTTTGATCATTCTATAAATATCTTATGTAGTATGTTGCTCATCAAAAACTCTAAATGCAACAAGTCGTTTATGCATATTCCATGATGCATCAATTCAATGACAAGTCACACCTATGTATGAGTGTATTTGCCAATGGTCACTCCAAATATTTGATTTAAAATAATTTACCATCTTTGTATAATTTAAAAATTTGACGTTTTGTTGTATTTCTAGTCATTTTACAGGCAACATGAATTAAAGCATTTCGAACATAATTAGTAAAAGTAATTTTTTCATGAAAACTTAAGGAAAGATGTGCTATACAAGTAAATTATTCTCTATTTTTAGCATTAGAATATTTAAATAAATCTAAAAAACTTGTAACTGCACTAGATGATGTGTACCTGTCCATTTGAGTTTGCGTTGCATTAAGTCCAGCGGCATGATGTCTATCCAAGTGTTTGTTCATATTGCTATAGCCGTCAGTAAATTTGTAAGATACGCCACAATAGTTGCATATTACTCTTGTATCTTCATTTTCAGTATCGACCAAATGAAATTGAATTTTGAGAATATCGGAGGATCGAGACTTAACTTTTTTCTCTGTGTACCGATACTTTGGCCGCTCTATTGGATTGACACATTGGACATGATGTTCTCAAAGGAGCTTGTTATTTTTTGTTAATATTAAAGAAAGAGAGAATTGAGAATGAGAAATTGAAGATGAAAGAATTGAGAATGAGAGAATTAAAGAAATTGAGAGAATTGAGAATGGTATGTTAAAAAATAAAGAATTACTCATATTTATACATTTTTGGATTATTTTTGTGATACTTAAAATGCACTTAAAACTAGTCGTTTTATTAATATTATTAAGGTTAATTTAGTAACTAGATTTAAAAAAATAAATAAAAATGACTCCATGTCAGCCTAATAGCTAGTAGCTGTTGGGCTCCAACGTTTCCGACCGGAACCGTTGGAACCGTCTGATTCTGTTCGGTTTGACTATGGACAAATCCTAATCGAACCGAACAAAATCGATTCCGGTTTTAATTCCAGAACCAGTTGATTCCAACTGATTCAATTTCTGTTGGATTTTGATTCTGAACTGGAACCGTGACCGGGTCTACCTAAAACCTTCTACCATAACTTATGAAGAAAAGAAAAGACCGGCCTCTAATCTAGGGATGGTAAAAAAGCCCGAGCTCGTCCGGCCCGGATCGGTCCGCCCAGGCTTTGGCTCGGCTCAGGATAAAAAGATCTCGGACCGGGCCCTAGAAGCCCGAACTTAAAAAATATATTATATATATATTTTTATAATAAATTATATATATCTATAATTTTTTTATTATTAAAAAATAGGACCGGACCAAACCCCACCCAAGCCCAAACCCAAACCCAAGACAGGCCGGGCCGGCACGATAACAACCCGAGCCCAAGCTTAAAAAAACATTCATGCCCAACTCGCCTCGACCGATTGCTACTCTTACTCTAGTCAACCAGGAAATGGAAAACCCATACATGCACCCAAACCGGAGGATAAAAGGCTGAGGAGGAAAGATAGGTTCCCTAGGGCTAGGGATGACGTTTCGTTAAATGCTAGGATCACCAGGATCTTGGTAAAAAACTAAATTAATTACAATAAAAAAATTAAAATAATCAAATTCATTTCATTGCTTTTAGTTTAATATAGCCCAATATAATTCAGTAGTGGGCACCTACACATCCTGATCCTATTGAGTTTGGTCATTCTTACAAGGTTTATTGTTAAAGTATCTCTTTCAAACAAATGGACAAACTATATCTATATTTGAGAAAAAGAAAAATTGAGGGGCTCAAATGTTATAATCATCTCATTTTGAATTTTATACTCCTGGTCAAAATTACTTGTATCAGCATTTTAATTTGACAAAAAAAAAAAAGCAAAGCAAATGCCAAAAATCAAAAGCATTGAATTGAATTGATAAAATTCTCTGCTCTCTCTCTCTCCTTACTTCTAAGTTCTCGTGGTCGTGGACAGCCCTTTTCATTCAGATTAATGGGGAAACCATAAATACGATTTAATTTATGCTCGTTATTAAATAAAGGTAGAGAATAGAATTTTTTGGAGTCTTGGGTCTAATCTCACTTCCTAAGCACTGATCTGGAATTTGGGTTTTGCTTTAAACCCAAATGTCTCCTTCAAATGGAAGCAAATCTAATAGAGGAGCAATTGGAAGAAATTATATCGAGCACCAAGTCTCCAAAATGGACACTCTTGCTGGTGTCGCCATCAAGTATGGAGTCGAGGTAGTTTTTTTTTTTAAATCTTTTTCCTTGAATATTGATGTGAGTTTGCATCTTGATGTCACGATCTTTTGAAAACTTGATGTGGGTATTTTTAATTAGACTTTAAATAGTGTGATTTTTCTCGTATTTATTGTGTTTTATGAAGTGGATTGTGTTCATTTTGGCTGATGATAGAGATTTTGCAATTGAATATAGGTGGCTGACATCAAAAGGTTAAATGGATTCTCAACAGATCTTCAAATGTTTGCTTTAAAAACGTTGCAAATTCCGTTACCAGGAAGACATCCACCGTCTCCCTGTTTGTCCGACGGTTCTTCCTCTTCGGGGTATATTCTTAGCACTCTCGTATCTCCATTTTTCGCCTTGTACTTTCTGTGAAATGGATTAATTATTTGCATTTTTGTGTCGTTGGTTAGTCAATCTTTTGATACATCTCACTGAGGAATATTGGCAATTGTTGTTGATATTAGCAAAGCAGTGCCAGATGGATTTAATTTTCTTTCAAAAAATTTTGATTAGTGTTTATAAATTTGGGTTCAATTAGGTTTATGGTTAGAGTTTGGCAAATTGTGGTCAGTTAGGGTTAGGGTATGGTAATTTGATATTAATTAGGGTTAGGGTTTGTCAAATAAAGAGTCAATTAGTTTTAGTGTTTGGCAAATTGAGGTCAATAAGGGTAAATAAATGTTTGGAAATTTGGGTTCGATTAGGTTTAGAGTTAGGGTTTGACAATTTTAGGCCGCTGTCAACAGCATCTACGTTCACCAAAGCTAGCTTGTGTAGTTGATGCGCCACTGTCTTTGGACACCATTCGACACATGCGCCACTCATATGGATCAGAAACTGCTAGCCTACTCATCCTTACTTTTCACCCGCCGATCTGAGCCACCGTTTGCCCTAGATCTCCATTTTTCCCGAACGGTTGCGGAGTACCGCCTAGCAAACCGGTTTCTATATAATCGGAACAGCGATATGCCGCCTATTGCCTAGGTGGACTGGCGTCTAGGCGGCCCTAGAGGCGTTTTTAGAACAGTTGATATTATATCGCGCACACATAAAATTGGGTCGTGAAGAGGTTAAAATTTCGGATCACTATTTTTTTTTTTTTTTTTTGTGAAATTGGTCAAACACTTCATATACTTTAATGAAATGCTGCAAGAAAATTATATCATGGTCACTTCCATGACCACTTTTTGATTTAGAACAATTTTTCAGTGGAAAAGTTATAAGCAGTTTTTGACAACTGGATGCACATTCTTTTTGCTTCCATGTCGATAAGCATGTACCCTAAAAGTTAGCGGTGTAATCTCCTATAGGTATATCTATGTATAACTTGTATGCTTGTGTATGAAGTCAGTATACTTGTTGATGTCGATAGGCTAGGCGGTAGTATCAGATTTTACTTGTAAAGCCCATCCAGTGACCTGAGGACTTCTATATGTGATGAATAATGAGTTTATCAAAGTCAAGCATGTAATTACGATATTTATTCATATCAATCCCATTTATGGTATTGTTTCGATGGTTTCGCTAAATTAAATCATTGGGATCTTGTGTACTTATTAGAGTGCTAGGTCTCTATTTTTGTCAAAAATTGATACTCTTTCTTTATGCTTTCTATATTTTATCATAGAAAATGCTGCTACCTAGTGATTTTTATGACAGCTAGTGATGAATCATCCTAACACTCATTCTATGCTCCATCACACGTTCATGAAGATTGTGAGATATGTCTTCTTTGTGGAAACCATTTCAGTTTTTCCATAAGGGACAAATTTCGAAGGATATATGATGAAGGCTGCTGTTGCTTCAAGTATTCATGTCAGAGGCAGATCTACATGGAGTAGGAAAATATCTTTAATATCCTTAAGGGTTTACTATTTCTTATATAAGATTAGTGTTTTCACATTTTTTTAAGTATATCCCTAATTCAATCTCTAACAAAATAATTGAAATACGTTTTATATTTTTTCGTTTTAAGTAAATATCCTATATAACTAAGTTATTGTTACATTGACATCTTTAAAAGAGTAATTTGTCATGTCAGTTGGAGGAGTTAGAGATGTATGTTATAAAAAAGAACAAATTAACCTTTGTTATATCACTTATGCATATAAAGTATTTATTCAAAATCTTGCATAATATTACATTGTAAGCGTATTCATTATGGTATTGTCATTCTTTTATTAAATATATATATTTGCTAAGAGTAAGGTTGATGCCTGTTCTTTTTAACTTTTTTATATACCGACACTCACACAAACATATACAACAAATTTATGATTTAGCCCTGCCTAATAATAAACCCTAGATCCGCCCCTGATTAATGTGCAGATTGCATCACAGTGATTGACTTACTTATACATGGCTAATGAATTATGGTTATACAGACAAGTACTAATTTATCACATATTATTCATGATATTTTCTTTGGTTCCATGTTATCATGGTACACAACCATCGCCCCTTTTCAGTCTTTTTTATGTTCAATCATATTCCATCGTATTATTTAGTGATTGCCATTGGTGGAAATATTTTATGATTTTATCATGATTAAATTCTTTTGAAGCATATCCTATTTTTTATGTGTGCGTTTTTTATCATATTTATGTTTGAATATTTGTTTGAACGAGGGGTAATTAATGGGAATATAGACAAGTCTTGTTGTCATTTCTTAGAGAGATAATTGTTGGTTTTGGGCTTTCATTTCACTTATGAATTTCCTTGTAACATATTGCATATCCTAGCTTCTAATGGATTTTATGAGGACGTCATTAATTGTGGTTATTGTAATTGTATTTTGATTGTCTATTGCCAGGCACACTACTAGTTATTGGAATTGGATGGTGGTCAGGTGTTTGGGGGGGGGGGGGGGGGGGGGGGGGTTTGTTTTAGCGGGAGATTAGGAGGCTCATCTGCACTGTAGGTGGCAGAATTCATAGAATGGAGGCTATGCTTTCAAGTGTCTAAATGTTTTATTTGACTCCAAATTTAAAGAAATATGATCAGGAAATGGTCCCTCATCATTCACAATGATGAGTTGTAGTTCTTCTCATCTCTATGTATGTAGAAGAAAATACCTACCTCTTTTTCCTTGTTAACATTCTTTTCATCAAAATTTACAATTCCAAATGACTGGACATCAAAAGCATGAAACACTATACTGAAACCTAGAATCGCATATTTGTCGGCGATAGTATTGGTTGGTTCTTCTTAAAATGTTTAATATTTGGTAAGTTTGTTGCACTCTCAACTTTTTTCATTAGTTGCTCTAATCCCAAATCCTAATGGAAGTATTATCCTTCCACTTTTCTTTCACAATGCTAATTTCTGTTAGACAAGTTCTATTTTGGAGAGTTTGGAGGTTTCAGCAAACCGTAAACCACCCCGGTTTCCTAACCCTAAACATAATTGACCTCGATTTGTCAAACCCTAAACTTAATCGACCTCAATTTTTTAAACGGACTAGTGTTGTCAAAAGAGCTTGAGGTGCGCCTCACATAGAGGCTTAGACCCTTTCACTTCATGAAGGGTCAGACCGGGCAATCTTCATCAGGCGCACGGCTAGGCACAAAAGGCGTGCGTTTCTGAGATGCATGTAGGCGCGCTTCGCAAAAGTAGGTGAGAATAACCCTATACGAATTGATCGACCCGCTCGAAATCAAGTTGTATAATAGTTCTTTAACAAATTAAGATATGTTTTGGGGTGGGCTCATTTTAATAGATTATTAATCTGTACTATCCATAAAATCCTATCCTTTAACATTGTTAACTTCAACCCTAACCTTAATTAATATCAATTGCCATAAACTAACCTTAATTAAACTCAATTTGCTATATTCTAATCCTAAATCTAATTGAACCATAATTTTCACACAAATCAAAAATTTTTAATTAAAAAATAAAATTGTCTACCATCGCCTACCCCTTCGTGGGGCTAGGCACAACAGTTTGAGGTGTAGAACACTAGGTTGATGGTTATGGTGCATTCACATCATTGAGGACATTTTGGTATTTTGTGTTTGATGCTTTTATCTCTGGTGGGATCTTATGTCTATGAATAGAGGGGGTCGATTTCTTGGCTGAAGGAAAGTGAGAAAATAATGTCTATTAACATGGGAAACTATCTCTGTCTATTAACATTTACCATGGCAAGAAGCGATAGGATGATTTTATTTGTTATTTGTCTGCTTTTGGTATTTTGTTTTATCAATATCCAAAGGTGCTCTCGAATGCTTTGTTGGTTTTTCTTTTTCTTTGATCTTGTTTCTTCTTTAACTTTGATCCAATCATGTGCGTTCTGATCACTCAAATTTTTTTGGTTTCTTACTCAAAGAAAGGAGTAAGTGTCTTAGTTTCTCGAATATTAATTGAAAAATAACAATAACTAGTAAAAGAAAATAATAAAACGAATCATGAACGAATAAACGAATCAATGAGCTTAAATTCGTATTCGATTCGTTTAATAAACGAATCGAATCGAATTGACCCATTTATTAAACAAATCCATTTTTTCAAACCCGTATTCGCTTTAAAGCGAATCAAATCGAATCGAACGAATAAACGAATCCTAACCCAAATTGCCACCCCTATGAAATCCCATGTCTTTCTTGGTTCATTAGCTGCAATGGGAAGATTTACTGATTCTCCGGAAAGAATAATCTGCCTGGTTACCCTTAAAAGGGACTTCAGCTACATGTAGACAAATTAGCCTGAGAGACCATGTCATCTCAAGCGTGCATCTATCAAAATCTTTCAAAAATACTGTAGATATTGCTTACACAAGATTTTAAGTTATTTTATTTTCTTTTTCTAGAGATAAAATCTCACCATTAAGTGCATTTCGTCAATCTTGTTAGTGTGTATTCTATTGAGTTATGACACTTTAAATTAATGAACTTTTTACGCACTCGCTCTTAAAGCAATTTTAAAATCTGCAAGTTCTGTTTTTAAACCTTACATATCATTTTTTTTTTGGCTTTGCTCAAGTAATAGTTCTAGCAAACTTGTTTAATCTTTGGCATTTGTTGCATTTGATTAACTAGCCATGTTGTTATTCAATTGAAAGCAGTTTGATGGTTCTGAACTTCTACTGCTACATAATGTGATGTGTAGAACTATATGTATGTAGATATGAATATTGAATTTGTGCCCAAGGAATTGCGCTTGGTTATTGGTGCTAATGTCTGGCTTGTATAGTTGTAAAAGCATTTTGTTTGAAGTGTTACTCTTAATATGTTGCTTACCATTCATATCTTGATTGTAGAGCAAACAGTATAGAAAAGACTCCACCCCGTCTGGCCTATTCCAATATTTTGCAATCATTGGAGTCCCTAAGTATTGAAAAGGTTTCTTCTGACACTGATTCCTCACAGAAAGTTTCTTCAGCCATGAGCAATTTACAGAAGTACTACGGTCTAAGGTCTCCTAATGGCAAGGGTACATGTGAAGGGATGGAAATGGCAGTTTATAGAACAGTGAGTTCAGGTTATTTTGATGGACTCTTTTCCAAAGCCTCACCAGCATTCGATACATTTGCAAGCCTTATCAATAAATCGAAAAGTTTAGTTAATGGTTCCTTGCATGAGAATGGCGCAACGGATGACTATGTGCCTCTTGCTGAAGCAGGAGAAGGGGAAGGTGAGAAATCCAATGAGAAGTCAGTACGAAGGCGTCAGAAAGCAGAAGCTGAATCCAGGGTTAGCACGCCCGAAAGGTTGTTAAAAGAAGAAAACAGTGGTGGAAGCAGCGGTTTTTCGCCTGCAACAGGAAGGGGTTTGGCCATGAGGCCAAAATCAGCTAGTCGAACATCATTGGCTAGTGATTCAGAATCTGGATGGGTGAATTCTATTCCAGTGGGCTTGGGAGATTCTATTATAACCGATGGACCAGTTGGGGTTCGTAAATCATCAAGCACACCAAGCTTCCTAGACCAGGAGGACAGCAGCAGTTCGTCTATTTGGCCAACTTCTAAGTGGAGTTTGAAACCTGACTTGCAGGCTCTCTCAACTGTATCCATCACAAGACCAATCTTTGATGGCTTACCAAAGCCAATGAATGGCCGCAGGGGCAAGGCTGCTCTCGATTAACTTCTTTTTTTTTTAACCACGTCTTTCAATTCAAATTTTTGTCCACTTTGATCGTGTGGAATGGAATTTCTCAAGACATTCATCATGTCGCATATTGCTTCGAAGTGTAATTAAGAGGAATACAGCATCAGATCTCAATTTTAATCGTCGAACAGCATTGCCTGGTGCAAATGTGGATAGCGTTTCAAGTTTGAGGCGGCCACGGCGCAAGCAGCAGCAGCAGCAGCAGCAGTAGCAGCTGGAGATAAGTATGTAATGAAGAAGGTAAGTTTCCTATTTTTTAGATTGTAAACTACTGTGACAGAAAAATAACTACAATCCAGGGAATTCATATCTAAATTATTAGTCTTATTTTCAGGTAAGAACACACATATTATTTGGAACTTCACACTGAGTGCGTTTACTCAGTTTGTATCATTTTTTTTTTATTCATTTGAGATATTAAGATTCATCTTATGATCATCTTATTAAACAAAGCCAACAATTTCCTTGATAAACAAATATAATTCAAATATAAACAACAATGATGAGCATGTCCCCGATTTATTTCAACTTCTTTAGAGCAGGATCTTTCAACAACTGCAAAATATTGGACTCTATATCCAAGCTAACGTTTAAATTTTGATTTATATTACAACTGACCATTCAAGATTCAGGTCATGAAATCAATGGCAACACTTGCATTTAATCAATGTTATAATTTAATAGGCTCCAAAGCCACCAATAATAAATTATAATTTATTAGACCTTTAAATATTCCATATTAATACTCCACTTTATGTCATAGCCAATAATCAAAGCTAACAATTCTCTCTTGCCAATAATCAAAGCTAACAAGTCTTCATTAATGTTATGACATATTAAGTAAATTTTCTGAGTCATGTACAATTAATCAAAACTTAACCATTAAGTCCTTTCATTTTCCTAGATTAACCATAGATGGAGAAGATATAAAATTGGAAAATGAATAGTTTTAATAAACTCACTTTTAATCGCTTTTTTGTTTTAGTAAATGAAAATTTTGGAGGAGAAGTAAAAAAAAGGTTAGAGGTTGAAGAATATGAAAAAGTGAAATGTTAGATATTATGGTTGAAGATGTTGGTGCGAAAACTAGAAATAAAGAGTTTTAATTAACTCGCATTTCATAGTTTTTTGTTTTAAAAATTGAAGAGTTTGGAGGAGTTGTAAAAAATGAAAGGTTATGGAGAATTTGAAACTCTGCCTATGCTGAGGTGTTCTAACTTGACCTAATGTTTAAGTTGTAATATTATTTCATAGCCGGTCCCAAGCCCAGATAAAAGAGGAAGGTCGTGTTAGGCCTCCACAACCAACATTAAACGTGTCAAAAATCTTATGACATGGCCATCCTAGACATATTTATGATAATGCGAAGTTATTCCCCGTAAGGAACATGTTGTATCGTCCGAATACAGTGTTAAAGCAAGGATTGCTACATGGCCTGAGTGTAGTGTAAAATGAGCAAAGGTTGTCGCATCAGCGCCCGAATATGGTGTTAAATGAGCAATGGTTCTCACGTTTAGATGGACGGGTGCAGGTAAAGAAGCTAGTTCAAGAGAAAGATAGTAGGATTCGATGTGTTACTTGGAACACTGGGATGTTGACCGATAAATTAATGGATTGTGCTTAGAAGGAAAATTAATAACTTTGCCTTCAAGTGGCTAAATGGGTAGATGAGAAAGCACAGAGGTTGAGAATTCAGGTTTTAAGCTCTAGTATTCTGGTAAAGATAAAGGTAGAAATGGAGTAGGCGTTATCCTATATAAGACTTTAAAAGACGAAATAATGGAGGTTAAAATAAAGGGGATATGATATTAGCTATTAAGTTGGTGTTAGGAGAGGAAACTCTTAACTTCATTACCGTATATGCACCTCAAATTGGATTGACCTAAAATATCAATGAAAAATTTTGGGAAGACTTTGAGGATGTTATACAAGATATCCCTCAAGGAGGAATGATTATTATAGTAGGGGATCTAAACGGCCATGTCGGAAAGGAAGCACAAGAATACAATGGCAATCATTGAGGTTTTGATTTTAGGGATATGAACGAGGAAGAAAAATTATTTTGGACTTCTCAGTGGCCTATGATCTCGTGATAGCTAACACCCTCTTCAAGAAGCATGAGAAACACATTTTTACTTATAAGAGCAGCACTTCACGAACTCAAATCGATTTTTCTTAATGAGAAAAAGGGATCGCAAATCTTATAAGAATTTTAAGGTTATACCAAGTGAGAACCTAACAACTCAACATCGATTAATGGTTCTAGATTTTGGTATAAAAAAGTGGCAGAGAAATTATCGAACTCTCAAAGTTTGTAGAATCAAGTGGTGGAAGCTTAAGGACAATGATCATATATTTTTCAAAGGAAAATTGTTAGAACAAGTAAATTAGGATGCAAAAAAGGATGCTAATCAACTATAGGAGAACATGGCTAACGATTGCCAAAGAAGTTTATGGAGAATCGAAAGGATTGGTCCCAAGAAATAAAGAAACATGGTGGTGGAGAGAAGATGTTCAACACAAGATCATGTCTAAGAGAGCTTATTTCAAAGTTTTGCATGAATGTAGAAGTGATAATAATTTGGAAAATTATAAATTAGCGAAGCTGGAAGTGAAAAAGGCAGTGAGTGAGAGGAAAGCAACGATATATGAGGATTTTTACAAAAGATTGTCTATATGTTTCGAAAAAAAGGTCAATAATGTCCTCTACATTTATAAGTTACCGCCATTTTCAAATATTCATATTTCCTTCATCCGGATTTCAAATCATAATCTGTAAAATCTTACATATAATCAACATTCATACCTAAATCTTTTATTAAGAAACCTATTTCAAATAAATATTTTCACAATATCAAAATTAGCCCCAAAATCATTATGTCGCAACATTTACAATCACAATTAGTCACTTTCACAATCACAGTCACCCAATCATCGTCACACAGTCATAGTTATAATTACAATGACATTTATAAATACTCAATCATAGTTAAAATGTCATCCAGAGTTATAATATTATTTTACCTATCTAAAATATATTTGAACATGTCTAACCCTCAAAAAATCATTATTCATGTCACTGTTCATGTGAACAGTGACCTAAAAATATATTTGGAGTAAACAAATTCTTTATTCACTTCAATTTACTTTTGTTGTCTCTCTTTTTCTAATATATATTGTTACCAAGCACTTTAGTAAGTGGAATATGGAGGGTAAGAGGAGAAATATTTTAAATACTCAAGAGATAAATTCATTGTTTTGTGTTTTAGATAAGAAAGAATTTCATAGAGTATCAACATGTAAAAATACATATGATATTTAGCACAAATTAGAAATGGTATGTAAGGGGATAAGCTAAGTGAAATATCAAAGATTAGTAGATTCACTAGACAATATGAATTAGCTGAGATGGGGCCTAATAAGTGTGTATATGATATATTTGCTATGCTTACTAATGTAGTAAACTCTTTGGAAGTCCTAGGAAAGTACTTCACCCATAATGAGAAGGTGAAGAAAGTGATTAGATCTTTTCCCAAGGAGTGGAGGCTAATAAGTAAAGTAATTCGTACAAAAAAAGATCTAAATACCTTATCTCTAGATGACCTCATTGGATCAAAAATCTCAAATAAAGAGGAAGAAAATTGTGTTTAAAGTTTTTGTTGTTGATGAGGAGAGTGGTGATGAAGAGGATGAAGATATGTGGCATATGTTGAGAAAATTTCAAAAATTCTTCATGTTCAAGAAATCATCCAAGGAAGAATCACATTAGCATAAAAAAAGATCGGGTCCTTACTACATTTTCGGAAAATCGGGTCCTTGCTACATTTGCGAAAAATCGGGTCACAAATCCAACAAATACATTCAAAAAATACAAGAAGCATAAGAAGAAACCATTGACGACCACATATGATGATGATAATAATGAAAGCTCATTCAAAGATGAGAGATGTAAACACAAGGCAAAATTTTCATTTATGACACTTAGAGTAGATTCATCCAACGAGGAAAGTCAGTAATTACATTTGATGAGTTACATGATGCATTCTTAGAATTATATCTTGATATGAAAACGCTTGCATTTAAAAATGCATCACTTAGAAAGAAACTTATTTGCATGCTTAATGAACTTATGATTGTAAAAAGAAAGAGAGGTTCTTAAAATGAAAAATGATCATTTAGAAAAAAGAAATTGAAGCATTAAACATGAATATTAACTTACATGATAATGCTCATATTTCTATATATGATGACATTTCCTATATTGATATGTCATTTAGCTCACATGTTTGATGATTTACTTAATGAGATAGATGTTCTTAATAGTAAGAACAATGTGTTAAATTACAATGTTTAAAATTATCAAATGAGAATATTGATTGGCCTTCCAAAAATCATGAAATTTTGAAATATAAATTTGTGAAGGCCATTTCATGCAATAACCTTAGTATAAAATATAATTATTATTTATGTTTAAATCATAATAACTTTCTATGCCATATGAGAAATGTTTCTAGTGCTATGAAAATATGGGCTCCAAAATGAACCATTATTAACTAATTTGGACCTAAAAAGATTTGGGTATCAAAGATCATTTCTTGAGTATTTGTGTGTAGAACAAAAATTCAAGAATAAGAGTTGGTTGTTGAATGATCGGCATGATCACACACGTATAACGCAAGCACACGTATCGTTCAAGTAGTATAAAATATATCGATCCCATGAGGACTTAATACCTAAGCTATTAATTTATGAAGCCAAATGTTTACGAGTATCTAATAGATTGGTTGTTTGATTGTATGATGACTTTAAACTAAAACAAGTAAATAAAATAGTGTGAAAGTTAATTAAAGGTAAAATCAATATTATTAAACTATCTAGGGTTGTGAATCATTCCAATATCTTTTAAAGATAAAGTGGTTATCTCATGTTTGTGCAATAAATCGGTTTATTAACCTGGAACACAAAGTTATGCAAACACACTTCCGAATATTTTATCAATTTCGGTCATGGAAACTTCAAATTCGAAATTATAATGAACTTCAAATTTGTAGATCTTTGAGTCCTCTTTAATCTGGAATTTGAATCACCTCAATCTGATATCGGAGTAAAAAGTTATGGCCAAAATACGACAATTGCGCAAAGTTGGAATTTCCGAAATTGTACTTCGTTAGAACGCCTTTTTAAGTTTCCAATCTCCAAAATCAAAATGTCAAGTCCAATTTTTGCCCTTATTTGTTCCACATTTCGTCCTAAATGATTCCATTGAGTCCCAATTTTATTTTATCTGTAAAATAAACTAAAACACATTAAAACGTTCATCAAACCCGAGAAACTAAACAAAATATTAGGTAAAATGGGAGGTAAATATTGATATATTTTCCGCTCATCACACCCCCAAACGTAACATTTTGCTAGTCCTCGAGCAAAACAACAAAATAAAATACAATAAATAATTAAAATTAAACTAAGCCACTTTCGTAGGGATCACAATTGCATTTAGCGTATGCAACAAGCCTTTAAACCCCTAGGTGTCCCTAGTGGACGAGTTGTAGTCTCGTGAGGGCTTACAGTGACGATACCCACAAACGTCAATCTAATGCACACAAAAGCAAAAAGACAAGAGAAAAGAGAATAAACAAGTTAGTGACTAAACAAGTGAAACTTCTTATCCAAGTTAGTAGTTCTTATCCAAGTTAGTAGTTGTTTTTTTTTTCTTTCTAAATTACCAAATAAGTAAATTCTCCGATTATTTTTATCATTCTTCATATACACAACCAACAAGGTATTAATCAAATCATTGTGTCCACAATATTCATAAGTGTAGTTGAAAAGAGAGTAATATTTTTTTCCTAAAGTTATATCAGAATTCACACATTTTTAGCAATGATTTTTTTTTTTTTTTTTTTTTTTTCCTTAAAATAAAGAAAGCAACATCTTCAATCCATGTAACGAGCTTTGGGCCAGTGACTCCCAAACCAGTTGGCTTTAGGGCACTAGGTGTTAAGACACCCGTACGGACTTAATTACTCGGATTTCAGATGTTTCTTTTTATTTTTATATCATCTTTGATCCATGTAGCGAGCTTTGGGCCAGTGACTCCCAAGCCAGTTGGCTTTAGGGCACTAGGTGTTAAAACACCCATACGAACTTAATGACTCGGATCTCAGACGTTTTTTTTATACACATTTTTTTTTCTTTTTTTTCCTTTTTTTTCATTGCTTTTTAGATGTTTTCTCTAATTAAACTAGAGTACTGAATATTACAAACTTTTCAAATACATCTCATGGCTGTATGTTACTATGCATGTTGATAATACCTGTCAACTGAACATATGAAGATCCAATTTAGTCAGTATTATGGAGAATTCACAAATTAAATAATTCAAAAGGAAATAAACAAAAATTAACTTATTACGAAATAGGTTGAGATACGTCTCAGGAGTGGAAATTCCTTACACAGCTATCTCACACCAATTTCACCTGATTAATCAAATTAAAAATACAAAAACAAAATATATTTTTTTTTTGTTTTTAATTTTTAAAAAAAATTTAAATTTTTTTTTTTGAATTTTTTGGAAAATTTTTGACTAAAAATAACACAATAAAAATAAGATACTAGTCAACTATTCCCCTCCCCCAAACCTAAATGAGACATTGTCCCAAATGTCTTAAAAAGTAGAAGATGAGTTTAGAAGATAGTACATGGTTAGCTGAAATTCTTCATCTAAAAATATCAATTAAAGGTTAAGATCCAGATTTATCCAACGCTTTTTACCACTATCGTTATCAGACCAGTTATCTTGGAAAGGATATGGTCAATTTGTGGTTAAAATGCTAAGATTTGGTCAATTAAATCATGGGCAGTTCTGGCAGTAAAGAGGAGTTCTTTTACAGGTTTTGACACGAACCCATTTCTCCGGACATCATCAAGAAACACACAAAGAAAATCATAAAATCCATCAGCATTAAATAGTCCAATCGATTTCTGGTGTATGTTCAGGTTCGCCCAAGATAGTACTGTAAAATTTCCTCCATCATACCCAAACCACCTGACAAAGCAATAAAAGCATCAGCACAGTTAATCATTTTTACCAGTCGTTCAGACATACATGGTACGATAATTTCATCTCCATTTGATGGTCCTATAAGATTCGCCTCTGCCAAAGGTTTTTGGATGATTCCCAGAACTTCACTACCTCCTTCCTGTACAGCCCTTGAAACGATCCCCATTAGTCCAAGATTGCCACCTCCCTATACTAAGTGCATATTCCTTTCAGAAATGACTCTACCCAATTCCTGTGTTGCCGCTACGAATTCTGGTTTAGAACCAGTACTAGTACCGCAAAACACACAAAAATTTACAACTCGTCTTCTTGAAGTTGCTTCCATTTTTTTTTTATGTATTTTTTCCTCAAATCTGGATGCCTTCAAGAGTGCAATGATGAGTTGAATTTATAGAACCTGAAAAAGGGTGAGTAATAACAGCACTAGTACCTGCCAAATGACAATTATTAGCTAAATAGTAAAATATATCGTGAAAGTCAAAAAGTCTGGATCCTGTCTGAGAAAATAAAAAGAAAATAACAAAACAAATTATAATTATTAGATAAATACAAAGAGATAATAATATTTATTAGAAGTAACGGCTTGAATGACGTCTATGCGTCAGGGACAAGCTTCCCATCCAATTTTCTTATAAATTGGCAAACATGGTCTTTTAGAGTCAGATTCCCGAGACTTAAATGTTGTCTTTCTTTTTGGAATTATGCATGTAACATGTGAAGTGCGTGATGCACATATCCACTGTGATGCGTCTCAAAAGTCAATGATATGTCATCCAAAGACTCCTTACTCAATCCATCCTTAATGAATTTAATTTTATCTTCACGGTTATCAGATACCATTCCTAAAGAACGACAACGAGTATTACATGTCATGAGTTCACATTTATAGCAAACACCTAGTCTTTTAGCTCTTCTTTTCTTAGCATAGGTGCTTCTTCCTAAGTCAGGCAGATATTAAATAAAAGAGTCAGAGGACTCACATGCCAATCGGACCCGTGCTTCAATAATCCAACGAATGTCATTAGGAATACATTTGATTATTAGAAGTCTCATTCGTTCTAAGCGAGCTTTGTAGACTTTCATCAGAGAGTTTTGAGGGAGAGAAAGAAGTTGTTTGTGAAGATTTGCGAGAATGTCTTCCATCCTGAAATGTGACTTTACCTACAAAAATTAAACACATAAAAAATAAAACACACCAAATCTGAATATATACACAATTTGTATGGGTTGCCTCCATGCTAGCGCTAAGTTTAACGTCGTCAGCTAGACATGACTGCCCGAACGTTAGGCTGGATCTGAAAGTGTGACATTTTTTTTTTCGCTCAAATGATTCTCCCCAGTATTGCTTGACACGCTGGCTGTTAACTTTGAATGTGTTGTTGGACTTGGGGTTGTATATCTCAACTACTCCAAAGGGTAACACCTGAGTAATCACAAATGGACCTGACCACTTTGATTTCAACTTTCTAGGGAAAAGTTTCAACCGTGAATCGTATAACAACACATGCTGCCCTGGCTCCAGTTGTCTGCGTACTATTTTTTTATCATGCCATTTCTTAGTCTTTTCTTTGTACAGTTTGACATTTTCATAAGCATGTAGGCGAAATTCCTCCAATTCGTTTAGTTGGTGGAGCCATTTTTCTTCTGCTACTTGTGGATCAAGATTTAACTTCTTCAGTGCCCAGTACGATTTATGTTCAAGCTCCACTGGTAGATGACATGCTTTCCCAAACACCATTCGATATGAGGACATACCAATGGGTGTTTTGTAAGCTGTCCGGTAGGCCCATAATGCGTCATCCGGTTTTGTAGACCAGTCCCTCCTTGTTGATCCAACGGTTCTTTCCAAGATTCTTTTGATCTCCTTGTATGAAACTTTAACCTGTCCATTTGACTGTGGATGGTAGGCAGTGGCAACTTTATGAGTAACTCCGTATTTGGATATGAGTGCATCGAAGTATATGTTGCAGGAATATGTGCCACCATCACCAATAATTGCCCGAGGTGTTCCGAAACGAGTGAAAATATTCTTTTTAAGGAATTTTATCACCACTTTTGAATCATTTGATGGCAGTGCTATTGCTTCAACCCATTTGGAGACGTAGTCTACTGCAACTAGTATGTACAAGTTTTCGAATGAAGGAACAAAAGGTCCCATAAAATCAATCCCCCATACATCAAATATCTCCACTTCCAGAATATTTTGTAGAGGTCTTTTATTTCTCCTCGATATATTTCCCGTTCTTTGGCACCTGTCACATTGAAGAGAAAATAAGTAAGCATCATTAAACATAGTGGGCCAGAACAAACCTGATTGTAAGACTTTGGCTGCAGTTTTATTTTCGCTGAAGTGTCCGCCGTATGGTGATGAATGACAATGTTGCAAGACACTATTGACCTCTTCCTGTGGAACACAACATCTCAGTAATTGATCAGCACAACGTTTGAACAGGTACGGCTCATCCCAGACATAATGCTTGACTTCTTTGAAGAACTTCTTTCGTTACTGATGAGTCCATTCCAACGACCATTTTCCCGATACTATGTAGTTGACATAGTCAGCATACCAAGGGACATCATGTTGTTTCATGGCAAATAACTGTTTATCTGGAAAATTTTCTTTGATTTTCAGTTCATTGCCAGCTGTTTCTCCATTCTCAAGCCTCGATAAGTGATCTACCATTTGGTTTTCTGTCCATTTATTGTCTCGGATCTCCACGTCAAATTCTTGCAGTAGAAGCACCCAATGGATCAATCTAGGTTTGACATCTTTCTTCGAGATCAGATATTTTATTGCTGAATGATCTGTGTAGACCACGACTTTGGGACCCAGCAGATATGAGCGGAATTTATCAAAAGCAAACACAACTGCGAGCAACTCATTTTCAGTGATTGTATAGTTGAGCTGTGCTTCATTTAGAGTTCTGCTGGAGTAGTAAATGATATGGAAAATTTTTGTTTTGTGTTGTCCCAAAACTGCACCTACAGTAAAGTCACTAGCATCGCACATCACCTCAAATGGAAGGGTCCAGTCTGGAGCTACTATGATGGGAGCAGAGACCAGCTTTTGTTTTAAGATCTCAAAATCTTCGTGGCATTCTTTGGTGAAGTTGAAAGACACATCTTTCTCCAGAAGATTGCACATAGGTTTAGAAATCTTGGAGAAGTATTTGATATTCTCCTATAAAAGCCTGCATATCCAAGAAAACTGCGAATCCCTTTGACAGTTGATGGTGGAGGTAATTTTTCGATTGTCTCGATCTTTAATTTGTCTACCTCGATTCCCTTTTGTGAGATCCGATGTCCCAGGACGATGCATTTCTGCACCATGAAGTGTCATTTCTCCCAGTTGAATACCAGGTTGGTATCTTCGCATCTTTGTAACACATTTCCAGATTTTGCAAGCAGTGGTCGAACGAGTCTCCAAATACAGAAAAATCATCCATGAAAACTTCCATACTTTGTTCCAGCATGTCTGAGAAGATAGCCATCATGCAATGTTGAAATGTAGCAGAAGCATTACATAGTCTAAATGGCATCCTACGGAAAGCAAAAAGTGCCATACAGATATGTAAAAATGGTTTTCTCCAGATCTTCTAGGGCGATGGAAATCTGATTGTACCCCGAATATCTGTCCAGAAAGTAATAAAACTCATGTCCCGCCAATCTGTCTAGCATTTGGTTAATGAATGGTAGCGGAAAATGATCTTTCCTTGTTGCTTTGTTCAGCTTCCTGTAGTCCATACATACTCTCCATCCAGTCACTGTTCTTGTTGGAGTCAGCTCGTTCTTTTCATTTGTGACTACAATAATTCCTCTTTTCATTGGCACACATTGCATAGGACTTACCCACGTGTTGTCAGAGATGAGGTAAATGATACCAGCATCCAACTATTTGATAATTTCTTTTTTTACGACCTCCTTTATGATTGGATTTAGTCTCCGTTGATGCTCCACTGTGGGCCTATACTAGTCGTTCATCAAAATCTTGTGCATGAAAAATGATGGACTAATGTCTCGAATATCTGCTATAGTCCAGC
>SKCR01046818.1:0-55280 GCA_019454045.1 Zanthoxylum bungeanum
ATTATGATTCATTCCAAGTTAAGTATTCTAGGGGAAAACATCCTTATTAAGAGGGGAAAGCATGAGCATTCTGACTTGAGCTTTCAAAGCCTTTCACCCTCTAATAACGGCGCACCGCCCTCACGGCAGTCCATGGAGGTCAAGGTAACCTCAGACCTTACTCTTCCATATTTACCGCTCGTCTTCACTACTGACTTGAGCATCGTAGCGCCTACGGCGCCCACCACACCGGTGGTAAAGGCCCCCGCTCACTCTACCTTCGTTTTGCAGGATCGCTAGTGCCCCATCATATAAATTCTCGATTGTGGACCTCAAGTGAAATCCAGTGTCCATAATTTGCCCCATCATACATCAACACCCAGGTCATGTCGATCGAGGACCATTCCAGGTCCAAGCTACATCAACAACCAGGTCGGGTCGATCGAGGATCATCCCAGGTTCGAGCAATATCAACACCCAAGTCGGGTCGACCGATGATCATCCTAATATTTATTTTTTTCTTTAAATATGAACTTTGACATATCCAAGCTACATCAACACCCAAGTCGAGTCGACCAAGGATCATCTCAGGTCCAAGCTACATCAACAACAGGTCGGGTCGACCGATGATCATCCCAAATCCGAGCAACATCAACACACAAGTCGGGTCGACCAAGGATCATCCATAATATTTATTTATTTTCTTTAAATATAATATTTGACAAGTTCAAGCTACATCAACACCCAGGTCGGGTCGACCGAGGATCATCTTAGGTCAAAGCTACATCAACACCCAGGTCGGGTCAACCGAATATCATCCCAAGTCCAAGCTACATCAACACCTAGGTCGGGTCGACCGATGATCATCCCAAGTCCGAGCAACATCAACACCCAGATCAGGTCGACCAAGGATTATCCCAGGTCCGAGCAACATCAACACCCATGTCAGGTCGACCGAGGAATATCCCAAGTCCGAGCAACATCACACCCAGGTCGGGTCGACCGAGGATTATCCCAGGACCGAGCAACATCACCATCTAATACTGAACGATTGGGGATCATCTTTGATATGTATTTGGCTCATGTCGAGTCAAAATCAAAACTTGTACCTTCATCTAGTCCAAATGACATAAAGACTCCCCCTAACCCCCAAAACGTCAAGTCGACTTATGTGATCTTGGTCCTTCATCTAGTCCAGTCGAAGGGATATTCCCATAGCTCGTGACAGTCTCCCAAATCATCATCATATCCGGTCGGTTGAGGATCATTCCAAGTATTTTTTTTGTTCCATAAATATAATATGACCTTGACAGGTCCAAGCAAAATCAAAGTCCATATCTAGTCGACTAAGGATCATCCCTTATATTTATTTGGCTCTCATCAACATGGTATGACCTTTGTCAGATCCAAATGATATCAATACTCAAGTATGCCTATACCCACCCCAGACGTCATGCTCGTCGAAATACTCTCCAAGCCAACGACTCATTGACTTAGAGAGTAAGGGATAAACTGTACGAGCCAAATTTGGCTAAGGGCATAATCGATTTTTCACCTTAGGTCCAATATAAGCCCAATACCTTTCAACAGTATCCAGACCAAGGTTTGACCACATACCCAAACCCTTTGCATCTCGCCTGTATTCCAGCCAAAGCCCACAAAGCAGGCCATTTGTTTTCCACTGGAAAAACATCACTTCACTTTTGATTAATCTCCGTAAAATTAACTACCGCAACACGAAAGGCAAGTGTTTTAACATGTAAGTGGGGCCCACTCCTATAAATACAGCTCATGTTTCAATTGTAAAGTGACACCTCAAAATCTATTTAAAGGAAGCATAATTCAAAATTATGATTCATTCCGAGTTAAGTATTATAGGGAAAATCATCCTTATTGAGAGGGGGCAAGCTTGAGCATTCTGACTTGAGCTCTTAAGCTTCTCACCCTCTAACCCCGGTCCACCGTCCTTACGACAGTCTACAGAGGTCAAGGAAACCTTAGACCTTACTCTTTTAGTATTTACCGCTCGTCTTCACTACTGACTTAAGCGTCGGAGCTCCTACGACGCCCATTACACCGTTGGGTAGAGGATCCCCGCTCACTCTACCTTCGTTTTACAGGATCGTTAGTACCCCATCATACAAATTCTCGATTGTGGACCTCAAGCGAAATCCAGCTTCCACACCTAACATGGATTTTAAAGCTCTCTTAAGCTAGTTCTCAAGTTAAGTAAGCTTCCAACTCAATTGTTCTTCTTAATTTCAAAATTCATTCATGTATTATCATTCTCCATTTTCGAACCCATGGTGAATTTAATCTTTAATAGACTCATTTGGCATGATTAAGCATAATATAATAGTTATTAATGCTTTTGGTGTGGGTATAACACGAATTAAGCCTAGTTTATCAATAACTCACGAATTTGAAAATGGGTATGCTTATGGCCGAATGTAAAGAGCAATGGAAGTTGAATTTTGGCTTGGATGCATTATAATTACTGTATGTAATGCCATGTGATGGATTGTCTGTTGAAATCATGGTTGTTAAAATCGCAATTTTAATCGTAAAATCACATGTTTTTATGATTCTATTAGGTTAATTTTTTTTTTTTGGGAAAACTATTTTCGTTAAGCAAAAGAAAGATTACAAATGATTTGAGAGGGAAAGTGCTCCCTCCAAAAACCAGTAATACTAAAGTTACAAGCCATTTTGGCTAGATTATGTGCAACTATATTGAGAATCTAGGTTTAAAATGAATTTGAAAGGAAACCAGTTGAGCCTTAGTTTCTTTTATCTCTTGAATGATTCATTCGATCTCTTTTGCTGTTGACGAATTTCCCAAAACTAAGTCAATGATATTTTTAGCGTTAGATTTGATAATGAAAGCTAATTTTTTTTTTGACTTGGTTCCTTGGATTCCAAACAAAATAGCCTCAGTTTTGCCCCTCAATATCCTCAGTAAAAGGGATCACTCTAGTTCCAGCACCAATAATCAAAATGTTACAATCTATCATCATCATACCCAACCTCGCATTTTGCTTCTCAATATTTAAAGCTGTATCTACATTAATCTTAAAATAACCTATTGGTGGAGGTTCCACTCACACTAATTCAGCTGTTTCTCATCCCTGCCATTATCATCCCCTTGATTTTGGAGACAATAAAAAGATGATAGAGTCGCTTCTGCGTTGCTACAGGTTTACTCCACCCCACAACGTGTACTCCTAAATACATTCATTTCTTGTCCCTCATATCTCCCATATCAAAGCTACAATAAACCTCATTTTGTGCATATCTATGTTCATAAAACCGAACTCCATATAGTCACCTATCGAACCACGGCAGGCCATCTTTCGCACCTGTTGCAGACCCTCCATCTCCCAGCAAGGCTTTACGTATTTGCACTGAAAGCAGGCATGACTTATTGTTTCTTCATAAGCTTGGCATATTTGGTATTTCGAGAAAGTAATATTTTCTTCTTCCACAGATTAGCACTTGTAGGAAAATATCAATTAATACATCTTCATATAAAACATTTGATTTTTGGAGGAATGTCCAACCTCAATAATTTCCTCCACAAGCCCCCGGTTGAGAACATGACGCCTTATGTGCTTATTTAATAGTCATTACTTTATAGAGGTTGACTTCACTGAAAAATTTAAAATGCATAAAAATCACAAACTGAGGTAAAATCGTATAAAATTGTGATATTTTGAGTATTGAAATCGTAAAATCGTACGATTTTAACAAAAATCATATGATTTTACAACTAGCCAAAATGACAGTGTTTTTCCTTTAAAATGTCATCGTTTTGATCAGCTTAAAACAAGCTCCTCTTTGGACTCCAAAATCAAACAACGACAAACAAAACTCTAGAACCCTAGCCCCCTTTCATCGATCCAGAGCAAACCAAAATGCTTCATCGATCCAAAGTAAACAAAAATCCAACCAAACCTTAGCCCCCTTCATCGATCTAGAGCAAACCAAAATCCAACCGAAACCCTAGCCCATTCGTCGCTGTTCTTGATCACAACACCTCCCTCCTCACATCGCACATCCTCCATCACATTGTCCCGGTCATCACATGCTATTGGTTGTCTGCTTTGTTGCGCAAGTTAGTGATTCACCTGAATTGGTTAAGATTTGTGTTACTGAAACTTGTTATTGTGAAAGCAGTAGATAATGTTGATTCATTGAAAGCACTAGTCAATTGTTAACTTGATTTTGGTTTATATTTTTGTTCTAAAACTTGTCATTATGATAGCAGTAGTGAAAGACTAAAATTGTTAACTTGATTCTGTTTTAGGTAGTGAAACTTTGATGTTGTGTTAATGTGTTATAACTTATAATTTAGATTTAAATTGATAATTGAATGTGAATTATGGTTTTTTGTTAAGTCTGTTTTGTTCTAAATTTTCTTTTATTGTTGTTGATTGAATATTGAATGTGAATAGTTGTCTTCATGTTCTTCAAAAAATAAAATTCTAACAAGTTCATGAAAAAATCTCTCAAGGAATAGGTTTGATGTTGGTGGGTAACACAGGTTTGATGTGAACGGAGATTTTAAAACAGTTTAATACAATTATTGTACTGATGTATTTACTGGGGGTATTTATTGTTTCAAACATCATTTAACTTGTACTAAAAAGATGTGAAAGCTTGCTCGAGTGTACCTGATGATGTTAGACGGTCAATGTTATCTCTTTTAATCAAGAATTCAAAGGACTCTATTAAAAGAAAACGAGATATTTATTATGATATTGATGATGATTCAGTTGAGGAGGTTAAGCTGCCATCAAAGAGGAAGGGGAAAAATATATGTGAAGGTTTCTTGTCAAAATCTAATCAAACTCAAACAACCATAAGTCAATTAACGAAAAAATATTTGAAGGAAGAATGTTGTCAACAGATTGCTCAATTCTTTTATTCAAGTGCTATTTCGTTTAATTGTGTGAATAATCCACAGTTTAAGAAAATGTTGGACTTGGTTGGAAAATATGAAATTAAATTGAAGCCCTCTTCTTATCATGAAATTAGGGAAAATTACTTAAAGAATGAGGTTATTCACACGAATGAGATGCTTGCGGATTATAAAATTGAATGGATGAAGATGGGTTGTTCTATAATATATAATGGATGGACAGATAAAAATAGACGATATATATGTAATTTCTTAGTAATTAATCACAAGGGAATTATTTTTTTATGTTCAATTGATACATCTGATATCTCAAAAACTACTGAGAAAGTGTGTGAAATATTATTATATGATGTTGTAGACTTGGTTGGTGAAGAGAATGTGGTACATGTTGTTACCGATAATGCAGTAAATTATAAGGCATGTGGAGAGCTGCTAATGTTGAAAAGAAAAAGTCTATTTTGGACTCCATGTGCTGCCCATTATATTGACCTAATATTGGAGGATTTAGAGAAAAAAGATTAACATATAAAAAGTACCTATTGTAAATGGGAGAAAAATCACCACGTTCATTTACTCAAGAATGACTTTTATTTCATGGTTGAGGGAATGAACAAAAGGAAGAGATTTGATTAGACTTGTTGTCACTAGATTTGCCACCGCTTACTTGATATTGGATTGTATTTCGGAGCAAAAAAGACCATTGATGACCTTGTTTTCTTCTTTGAAATGAAGGAATAGCAAATTTACAAGACTAGCAATAAGTAAAAAAGTCCAATCCATAGTGATGGTGGATACAGAAGGTACTCCACCTATGGAATTTATTTATGAATCAATGGATCGTGCAAAAGAGAAAATCAAAATAAATTTCTCAAATGCTAAAAAAATATAACTCTTCTTTTTTATAGTTCTTCGCAAATGTTAAACAAATGATTTATTGTTTCTTACTTATTTACTCACTTCTTCTTGTCCTATAATGACAATTATAAACCAATTTGGATTATTATTGATGAAAAGTGGGAGTTGAGGCTCCATAGGCCATTGCATGATGCCGCTTATTACCTCAATCCTCATTTTTATTATAGTGCTTCTTTTAAAGTTGATGTAGAGGTTAAATATGGACTTTACACATGCATCGATAAAATGGTGCCTAATAGAGATGAACGATTGGAAATAGATTTATAACTCGAGTCGTTAAAGAATACGAGAGGGTATTTGGTTATGGGGCTACTATATTGACAAAGACTAAGAAAGCCCTAGCTGAGTGGTGGGATTATTATAGAGATGAATGTCCAGAGCTTACAAAATTTGCTATAAGAGTCCTTAGTTTGACTTGTAGCACTTCTGGTTGTGAGCGAAATTGGAGTGTATTTGAGATGGTAAGAATAAATTACATATATTGATTTGTTTTTACCTTTCATATTTTAAGTTCTTAAACTTTATAATGTTTTAACTTTTTTAATAATTTTATGTGCATACAAAGAAAAGAAATCGGTTGCACCAAGAAGATGGATTCTTTAGTGTTTGTAATATATAATTTGAAGTTGATTGAAAGGAAAAAGCGAAGAGAAGCTACCCAAATGTGTTTTTGATGACATCTCTTCAGATGATTAATGGATAACTGAGAAGGAACCTCCAGTTCTTGGTTCTAATTCTAACAAAAAGTGGTTAAAATATTTTGATAAGGCGGCAGAAGCGGGAAATGAAGAATATACTAGTGATGAAGAAGTGGATGCAAGAATAGTTAATACAACCAATATAAGGGCACCATTAGATGCATAAAATGATTTAGAAATTCATAATATTGATGATTGTGAGGATAAAGAAGATGTTTCTAATCATGATGACAAGCTTGAGGAATTAGAGGCTATGAATGATGAAAATGAAGGAGAGTATGACGATGAAGTGATGATGATGATGATAATCAAGAGATCCAAGAAGATGGTGAAAATGGAAAAACAACAGATGATTTTTATTAGTCCTCATTTTGCTTAATTTTGAATACTCTTTGTTGTTAACTTGTTTGTTTTGCTTGAAGCTTTGAGACTTTTATTATTTCGTTAACTTATTTTTAAATTTTGGACTTGTTTGTTGATTCTTGGCCCTTTAAATTTTGTGTACGATCTTATTCCATGTTTTAAGCGTGATTAAATTGAGTAGTTAGTAAAATCTTACAATTTTACGATTTTATTTTTCTGACCCTCCAACGATTTTAGGTAAAAAATCGATTTTAACAACATTGGTTGAAATTGTTGAATTTGTCAATTTGGAATTTTGCTTTGGTGATGACCAAATTCAGTATGAATGGGATCCTTGTGGTTGTGATTTTGGTGAGGCTATAGGCATACGTTTGATGTTTAATAATATGATGATAAACATAAGCACATGTATGTGTTGGCCGAATTGTTGGGTTATGTTTAAAGGGCGTGAGTTGCATTGTTGGTGAATAGGTATTGCTGTTGTTGAAATTTTAGGTTGTAGCATGAAGTATATTAGTAGCTCGTGCATTGTTTATATCAATGCAATGTTGTTATAGTATGTCATTGTGGATATACAATATTTGTTACATGATATTGTTTATTTCGTGATACAGTTAATATGTGTATGATGAATAAAAATAATAATGTTCATGTCATATTTACATGGTTGAGCTAACTTGGAATACATGTATCATTTACACGTATATTTAAGTTTGAAAGTTATGTCTGTGGACGCTGGATTTCGTCTGAGTTCCATAATCGAGAATTTATATGATGTGGCACTAGCGATTCTACAAAACGAAGGTAGAGTGAGCGGGGAGCCTCTTGACCTTCGTGGACTGCCATGAGGGCGGTGTGCTAGTGTTTAGAGGGTGAGAGGCTTTGAGAGCTCAAGTCAGAATGCTCAAGCTTGCCCCCTTAATAAGGATGTTTTCCCTTAGAATACTTGAGTTGGAATGAATCATAATTATAAATTATGCTTCCCTTAAATAGGTTTTGAGGTGTCACTTTACAGTTGGAACATGAGTTGTATTTATAAGGGTGGGCCCACTAACATGTTAAACACTTGCCTTTCGGTGTTGCAGTGGATAATTTTACGGAGATTAATCAAAGGTGAAGTGATACTTTTTCGATGGAAAGCAAATGGGCTGCTTTGTGGGCTGTGGCTGGAATACATGCGAGATGCAAAGGGTTTGGGCCTATGGTCAAACCTTGGTCTGGATACTGTTGAAAGATATTTGGGCTTATATTGGACCTAAGGTGAAAAGTTAATTATGCCATTGGCCCAAATTTGGCCCGTATAGTTTGTCCCATAATCTCTAAGTCAATGAGTCTTTGGCTTGAAGAGTTTTTCGACGAGCATGTCGTTTGGGGTCAGTGTGGGCGTACCTGAGTATTGATGTTGTTTGGACCTATCAAAGGTCATACCATGTTGATGGAGCCAAATAAATATCAGAGATGATCCTTAGTCAACTAGATATGGACTTTGATATAGCTTGGACCTGTCAAAGGTCATATTATGTTAATGGAACAAATCAAATACCTGAAATGATCCTCAGCCGACCAGATATGATGATGATATGGGAGACTGTCACGAGCTATGGGGAATGTTCTCTTCGACTAGACTAGATGAAGGTCTAGGATCACATCAAGTCGACCCATCCTGCTGTGGGTCCAGATGAGTCTTTTAAGTCGTCTAGACTAGATGAAGGTACAGGTCTTGATTTTGACTCGACATGAGCCAAATACATATCCAGGATGATCTTCAATCGACCAGTTCTGGATGGTGATATTACTCGGTCCTGGGATAATCCTCGGTCGATCCGACCTGGGTGTTGATGTTGCTCGGACTTTGGATGAACCTTGGTCAACCCGACCTGGGTGTTGATGTAGCTTGGACTTGGGATGATCCTCGGTCAACCCGACCTGGGTGTTAATATAACTTGGACTTGTCAAATGTTATATTTAAAGAAAATAAATAAATATTATGGATGATCATCGGTCAACTCGACATGGGTGTTGATGTTGCTCGGACTTGGGATGATCCTCGGTCGACCCGACTTGGGTGTCGATGTAGCTTGAACCTGGGATGATCCTCGGTCAATCCGACTTGGATATAGATGTAGCTTGCACTTGGGATGATCCTCGGTCGACCCGACCTGGGTGTTAATGTAGCTTGGACATGGGATGAACCTCGGTCGACCCGACCTGGGTGTTGATGTTGCTTGGACCTGTAAAGAGCAATATCATGTTTAAAGAAAACAAATCAATATTATGGATGGTCCCTAGTTGACCAGACGAAGGCTAGGTCAATCTCCAGTGGACCAAACCAGCTAAGGGTCGGGGGAGTCTTCGATTTCATCCGGACCAGATGAAGGTCTGGTTCTTGAACTCGACTCGACATGAGCCATTAAGGAATGTTCCAGTTGACTGGACCAGATGAAGGCCAAGATAATCTCCAATCGATTAAACCAGCTTAGGGTCGGGGGAGTCTTCAATATCGTCTAGACCAGATGAAGTTCCAAGTCTTGAACTCTACTCGACATGAGCCATTGGAGAATGTTCCCGTCGACTAGACAAGATGAAGGTTAGAACAATCTTCAGCCGACTGATCCTGAAGATGAACAGGGAGTCTTCAATGTCGTCTGGACCAGATGAAGGTCCAGGTCTTGATCTTGACTCGATATGGGCCATTAGGGAATGTTCCCGTCGACTGGACTAGATGAAGGTCAGGACAATCTCCAGCCGACTAATCCCGAAGAGGACCAATGTAGTCTTCAATGTCGTCTGGACCAGATGAAGGTCCATGTCTTGATCTTGACTCGACTTGAGCCATTGGGGAATTTTCCCATCCACTAGACCTGATGAAGGCCAGAACAATCTCCAGCCGAATGATCTTGAAGAGGACCATGAGAGTCTTCAATGTCGTTTGGACTAGATGAAGGTACATGTCTTGATCGTGACTCGACATGAGTCATTGGGGAATATTTCCGTCGACTGGACCAGATGAAGGTCATGATAATCTCCAGCCGTCTGATCCTGAAGAGGACTAGGGGAGTCTTCAAAGTCGTCTGGACCAGATGAAGGTCCATGTCTTGAACTCGACTCGACAAGAGCCATTGAGGAATGTTCATGTCGACTGAAACATATGAAGGCCATGACAATCTCCAGTCGACTGATTCTGAAGAGGACCATGGGAGTCCTTAATGTCATATTGACTATATGAAGGTCCAGGTCTTGATCTTGACTCGACAAGAGCCATTAGAGAATGTTCTCGTCGACTGGACCAGATGAAGGCCATGAAAATCTCAAGTCAAATGATCCTAAAGAGGATCAAGGGTGTTCAATGTCGTCCGGACCAGATGAAGGTCTAAGTCTTGATCTTGACTCGACTTGAGCCATTGGGGAATGTTCCCGTCGACTAGACCAGACGAAGGCCATGATAATCTCCAACCGATTGATCCTGAAGAAGACCAGGGGAATCTTCAATATCGTCTGGACCAGATGAAGGTCCAGGTGTTGATGTATGTCGTATGAAATTGTTTGTGAGCTTGAAACCACAAATCATGTTAGCAAAAAGATAAAAATAATTTTACCTATGGTTTGGAGACTGGGTCGTCTGAATTTTTTGATAGAATGAGGAAGTTAGCCAACGGTGTCATGTCGAATGGAACTCATTTGGCTATGACATTGCCTGCATGAAATTACGAATATGATTACAAGGTAGTGAGCTTTATTGGAGAGCATGTCGACTGGGACAATTGGTGGCTCTCGAAGGTTGAAACCACGTTATGGTCTGAGCCGAGGGAAGGTCCCCTTGTAACCTACATATATTCTTTGTGTCGTATGAGGAATATGACAGTTTCTGATCTTTGAGGAAGACTATTCTCATCTATGTAACCATAGCTCATTCCTTAAAATTGTCCACACTCCACTAGACCTGATGAAGGTCCGGGGGAATCTTCACTCCATTATACCTGATGAAGGTCTAAAAGAGTCTACGGTCGACTGGACCTGATGAAGACCCATGATGGTCCTCACTCAACTGAACCTAATGAAGGTCCAATGGAGTCTTCACTCCACTAAACCTGATGAAGGTCCATGAGACTACGGTCGACTGGACCTAATGAAGGTCCATGATACTACGGTCGACTGGACCTGATGAAGGTTCTCACTCCACTGAACATAATGAAGGTCTAGGTGAGTCTTCACTCCACTATACCTAATGAAGGTACATGAGAATCTTCATTCCACTAGATCTGATGCTAGAACTGATGGAGGTCCACAAGACTTCGGTTGAGTGGACCTGATGAAGGTCCATGAGGGTCTTCGGTTAACCAGACCTAATTGAGTTCGTCGGGGGTCTTCTCTCTTCCTGACCTGATGAAGGTCAGTCTTCAGGGTTATTCATTCTACCTGACCTGATGAATTTCAGGAAGCTTCGGTCAAATGGACCTGATGGAGGTCATCGAAATTCTTCACTCTACTTGACCCGATGAAGGTCAAAAGGCTTTGGTCGATTGGGCCCGATGGAGGACTTCCTACAAAGTCAATAGTTGGCGGCAATCCATACAGGTTATATGGAGAATAGATGACAATCATTCCATGTCGACTGGAGAAGATGAATATCTTTCATGTCGTCTAGAGAATTGTTAGGGATATGCCCTATACCCAACTTGTGGATGGGCTATATGTACATGTATTTGTAATATTTTCATTAATTAATAAAATGGCAATCTTTATTATACGTGTCTTACATAACTTATATGAATCATCAACACTGTAATAAAACCCTTGGAGTAATAAGACGATGGCTTCCACGCCTTATGCGAATCATTACTCTTAAATGTTCATAGTCATCGTTTTGTGAATAATCTGGGCGTTCACAAAGCGGAGAGACTAGCATGATGATATGATTCGCCCTTAAGTGGGGTAGCCGATCTCATAGGCTGCTAGCGGAGATCCGTCTGCTTGGTGTATCTGACCGGCGTAAACACACACATATAACGCAAGCGTACGTATCGTTCAAGTAGTATAAAAAGTATCGATCCCACGAGGACTTAATACCTAAGTTATTAATTTTATGAGGTTAAATGATTACTAGTATCTAACAGGTTGTTTAATTGATTTGAAATGACGACGATTCTAAATTTAAAGATTAGTAAATAAAATTGTTCGAAGGTAGATTTTAAGAAAATTCAATATTAAAAACTATATAGGGTTGTGATTTATTCCAATATTATTTAAAGATGAAGTGGTTATCTTATAGTTGGGTAATATATTGATTTATTAACCTGGAACACTAATTTATGTAAAAGCCTCTTCCGATGGTCAATTACAAATACCTAGTATAATTCAATTGACCATATGTCTATGTCAACCAAATTACCTAGATTTATTGAGATTAAGTTCCAATTATGGCTACCCCCGCCCGACAGGTATATTCCTATCCTGTAAGGAAATCTAATAAATGGTTATCTATCCTCAAGGAAGATCGTGGGCTATTGAGTCTAAGGTCTTAAACTTAAAATCCCTATGTCTAGTTCATTTTAAGTTTACCTAATCAATTTAATTTATGGCCAGTTAATTAAAGAGCATTAAGATTAAGACTCAATAAATAAATCTTTATATTACCCAAATTATAATCTAACCCTTATAAACCCATGATATTGGATTTCATCACAACCCTAGATAACTAATTTAGTTACAACACATAACTAGGGCTAATACAAACTTAAAAGACATAAAATGAAAATGCTGAAAAGTAGTGAGTAAAATGCTGAAAGTAAATTACAAATGAAATAAAATGCTAAGGCAAAAGGAATTACTTCTACTACTACTAATTTAGATATCTCCCATAAAATAATATATAAACTTGTGATAATATTTTACCAATCGACCAATCTGGCGGTATCCTGATTAAGTCAAATTAAGTCCAACCAGCCATATAGGTGGTAATTTTTGTCCATAATCCAGCCATAAAGGCGGTACCAAAGTAAATTTACCAACCGACCAATCTGGCGGTATCCTTGATTAATCATGTTCAAACCAACAGAAAATAAATTTACCAACCGACCAATATAGCGGTATCCTTTATTAATCAGTATTTTAAATATTAAATATATCATTTTTAAGGGAGATTAATCTAAATAGCAATAGTAAAATATTACCTTTCACCTAGCATAGGGAAGTTACCTCCTCATAGTGAATAGTAAAAACTGTAAAATAAGAAAGTAAATTACTATTATTACAAAAAGTAATTAAAATTATTACAAAAGTAAGAACTAAAAATTAAAACGAAACTTAGAGAGAGAAGAATTCCCTATTTACATCAAATAAGAGAGAGGGAATGGTACACTGAAATCTGAAATTTCGCATTCTATTTATAGGCAAAAAATTCGGTTTCCAGCATCGCGACGCTGAAGGTCTTGGCGTCGCGACGCCGTAATTGTAAGACGTGGCACAAGGACAGCTTGACACGTAGCGATTCGGATAAGAGGATAAGGTCGACACGTGTAATGGCGGCTGGAACTCAATTATGAAGCTGACGTCATTGATGACGTGGCACTGTTCATGACGTCATTGGTGACGTGGCACTGTTCATGACGTCATTGGTGACGTGGCACTGTTCATGACGTCATTGGTGACGTCATGATGATGTGGCGTGCGCACGTTAGCTGATCTTCTGTGGTGGTGACACGTGGCACGGCGCATGTTAGCAAAGTCAAACTTCTCAAATTCTGACCCGTTGACCCGGCGCATGTTAGCAGATTCGGCGTATGCTGGGAGTCACGACGCTGAAGGTCTGGGCGTCGCGACGCGCAAAAGACCAAAATATCCCTGCTGACGTATTTTTGTCCGTTTTTGCCCCAAATTGCCTCCAGTGCTATCCAAACTTTATTTATCTGCAAAATAACAACAAAACACATCAAAACGTTCATAAATCTCGAGAAACAATACAAAACATTAGGTCAAATGAGTGAGAAATAGTGATATAAATACCACTCATCACACCCCCAAACCTAACATTTTGCTAGTCCTCGAGCAAAACAGAAAATAAAATAACATAAAGAAAAAATTAACTAAGCCACTTTCGTAGGGATCACGGTTGCATTTAGCGTATGCAACAAGCCTTTAAACCCCTAGGTGTCCCTAGTGGACGAGTTGTAGTCTCGTGAGGGTTTACAGCAATGCTACCCACACAAACATTTTACAAAAGTAAAAAGGTAGTAAAACTAATGCACACAAAAGCAAAAAGACAAGCGAAAAGAGAATAAAGAAGTTAGTGACTAATCAGGTGAAACTTCTACTCCAAGTTACTAATTGTTTTGTTTCTTTCTAAATTACTAAATAAGTAAATTTTCCGATTATTTTTACCATTCTTCATCTATACACAGCTAACAAAATATTAAACAACTCATTTTTGCCCACAACAGTCATAAGTGCAGTTGATAAGAGAGTAATATTTTTGTCCTAAAGTTCTATCAGATTTCACATCTTTTTGTAGCAATGGAATAATTTTTCTGATTTTTTCTTTGATTTTTTCTCTATTTTGACTTTTTATTTATATACAATACCTTCCGTCTATGTAGCGAGCTTTGGGTCGGTGGCTCCCAAACCAGTTGGCTTTAGGGCACCAGGTGTTAAGACACCCCTACATTCTTAATTACCCAGACTTCAGATATATATATTTTTGCAGCATCTTCGATCCATGTAACGAGCTTTGGGTCAGTGACTCCCAAACCAGTTGGTTTTAGGGCACTAGGTGTTAAAACACCCTTACAGACTTAATAACCCGGATCTTAGATACTTTATTTTTGTACATCAGAATTTTTTTTTTTATTCCATTACTATTTATAGATGCTTCCTCCAATTAAACTAGAGCACGAAATATTACAAACTTTTCAATTACAGCTCATGTCTGTATGTTTCCATGTATGTTGATAATACCTGCCAACTAAGCATATGAAGATCCATTTTAGTCAGTATTATGGAGAATTCACAAATTAAATAATTTAAAATGAAATAAACAAAAATTAACTTGTTTCAAAAATAGGTTGGAGATACGTCTCAGGAGTGGAAACTCCTTACTCGGCTATCTCTTACCAATTTCACCTTTTTAGTCAAAATAAAAACACAAAAACACAAAATATTTTTGTAATTTTTGAAAATTTTTCAATTTTTTTGTATTTTTCGAAAAATTTAGGACTAAAAATAAAATAACACACAAACTAAAAACAAGATACTAATCAACTAATTTCCTCCCCCAAACCTAAATAAGACATTGTCCCCAATGTCTTAAACAGTAGAAGAAGAGTTTAGAAGGTCGTACCTGGTTAGCTGAAAATCTACAGGAAATTAAAGGTTAAGATCCAGATTAATTCTACGCCTTTTACCACGATCGTCCTCAGACCAATTTATCTTTGATATGATAGGGTCAACTTTTGGTTCATAGGTTATGAGTTGGTCAATTAGATCTGGAGCAGTTCTGGCAGTAAAGAGGAGTTCTTTTAAAGGTTTTGACACGAACCCATTTCTTCGAGCATCATCAAGAAACACACAAAGAAAATCATAAAACCCATCAACGTTGTACAACCCAATTGGTTTCTGGTGTATGTTTAGGTTCGCCCAAGATAGTACAATAAAAATTTCCTCCAATGTGCCCAAGCCACCTGGCAAAGCAATAAAAGCATCAGCACGGTTAATCATTTCTATCAGTCGTTCAGACATACCTGATACGATCAGTTCCTCTCCGTTTGATGGTTCAATAAGATTTGCCTCTGCCAAGGGTTTTGGGATGATTCCCAAAACGTGACTGCCTCCTTCCTGTACGGCCTTTGAAACAATCCCCATTAGTCCAAGATTGCCTCCTCCATATATTAAGTGCATATTCCTTACAGCTAAGACTCGACCCAATTCATGTGCTGCTTCTATGTATTGTGGTTTAGTACCAACAGTACTACCGCAAAACACACAAATGTTTTCAACTCGTCTTCTTGAAGTGGTTTCCATTTTTTTACTCTGGATGTCTTCAAAAGTGCAATGATGAGTTGAATTTATAATACCTGAAAAGGGTGAGTAAAAATAGCACAAGTATCTTCCAAAGGACGATTAGTAGCAAAATAGTAAAATAGATAGTGATAGTCAACAAAATCTGGATCCTATTGGAGAAAATAAAAAGAAAACAACAAAACAAATCACAATTATTAGGAAAAGACAAAGAGATATAATATTTACAAATAAAAAATAACGGCTTGATTGACGTCTATGCGTCAGGGACAAGCTTCCTGTGGACAACAGAACCTGGGCGACGCCGTTCCTAGGCTTGCGGCCTAGTTGGGAAGTACTAAATAACATGGAGTCGCCACCCGGTGTGAACCGGGACAAAGATTTAAGGCCGCACTCACCCCTCGCAAGGGAAGACCTCAAACCGTTGGGTTCGGAATGGTCCCTTACTTATGTCACTTGTAATGAAAGGATTTATGTAATAATCTAATCAAGCTTAAGTAACACTTATTTCCAAGAGTATCATACTTCCAAATTCTCATATGCAAAATAAAACTTATGTACACATTTCACATATCTCACGTTTAAAATTGCATGCTTAACATATATCAAAATAGCAACGAAATACAACTTCATTTGCATATTACATTCAGGAAAACACAAGCACACATTAACCATACAATCACACATATGGGCACTTTTCCAAGCGGTACGTGGAATTGTATCCCAAGTACAGACCGCACTACCGTCCATTCGGAATCGGCTACGGAATTACGTCTGGGTTTCCATCTGATATACCGCAAGAAATAATACTCAAATGTTATCATGACATAAGCATATGAATTGTAATACATTAACATATTTGTATTTATACATGTGGAGATAGCTACTAGGAAAACTATGCATGAAATCTAATGAAGAGGACTCAGTTCAGTGTGTTCGCGTTCGTGTAGCGTTCGTAAACGCGTTCGAACGGAAATGAAACAGAATGCTCACGTTCGAGTAGCATTCGTAAACGCGTTCGAACGGAAATGAAACAGATGCTCGCGTTCGTGTGGCGTTTGATAACGCGTTCGAACGGAAATGAAACAGAATGCTCACGTTCGTATGGCGTTCGTAAACGCGTTCGAACGGAAATGATACCTGATGCATGATAAGGCAAAAATGTATGCGCGTTCGAGTTGCGTTCGTAAACGCGTTCGAACGGGAACAGACCTGATGCATGAAATAGGACGCAATACATAAACAACAAAATAAAGGGGCGCGGCGAAGTACTGTCGTAAGGTGGCCTTTTGGGGCTCTTGATCTCTCAAAGGTGACCGATTGAACGTATCTTGTATCCAACCGAACACACATCAATCGGCGCGGCAAAGCATCGTGGTAAAGGGCTTTAACCCCTCCCCATAGGGGATCTTTCATTCCACTTACTAAGCCCATGCGCTCGATTGAGTCATGCATAAATGAGCAACATGCAGAATTTAAGTGACGAAAAATAAATAAATAAAAGCAACACAAAACAAGAGAAGGTGCCGTTTACTCAAGTGGTACGTGGAGTTGTAGCCCAAGTACAGACCGCAATACCGTCCATTCGGATTCGGCTACGGAATTTACGGCTGGGTTTCCATCCTATATACCACAAGAGACGACACTCTTCCATTTCATTCAAGTCACAACATGCATCCATAAACGACTCTCATGCGAATAGAATTTAATAATAATAAAAAAAACGAATATAAACTAATGAAAGGTACCCTCAGGTCTAACCTTTTAAATCACCTCTCGGATGTACGGTACACGATCGTCGGAAGGGTGGATGCTCCGCAACTCTCCCGGTTCACTGGTTCACTGTTCTCGTTCGTTGTCTTACTGTTTTGAGTCCGTTTTGCTGCTGTTTCCTTGTGGTTTCACTGCCGTTTCCTCTTTATCTTTTGCTTACCGTTTTTGGGTGTGTTCTTCCTGTAATTTTTATGTGTGTTGTGTATGAGCTAGGGACTAGGGTTGAGAAGGTTGGTGAAGGGTTCTTTTTATAGGCAAAGGGTTGGGCTTGACGAGGAAAGGGATTTAGCTAATTAAAGAGGGATTTGATTTGGTGTTGGTTTAGGAATGCAAGGGATTTGATTTGGTTTGGTTTAGGAATACAATATTTTAGATTGGTAATTATCTTATTAGATTAGGAAGTCAAATATATGATTGGCTTTAATTGGTTGATTGATTTTAACTTGGTATGATTATATTTTTGATTTAGTATGTGATTGTTTAATTAGGCATGATTTTAGTTTAAGTTGGTAATTGTTTATTATATGTTTGGTATATGTTTTATTTAATTATTTAATTATTTAATTATTATCTTATTTAGTTAATGTTTTAATTAATATTTATTTATTTAAATTGGGATGTGTTTTATGGGCTTTGGGGGGGCTAATTGGGCTGGATGTGAGGCTAGCAGCAAAACCAGAATTACCGACACCGTTCGAACGCTTCATCGAACGCGGCACGAACGCCCGCAATCCGTTTGACGTTCGAACGTAAACACGAACGCAGCACTAACGAAAATAGTGAACCTTATTTATTCTGAATTTCCCCTTCCGATGTCCGTTTCCCGTGACCTCCGTGACTTAAAAGGTAGTGTCTCCAAAATGAGACTCATCATAGGGGCTTATGTGTAAAAATACAGTGCCTACAGTCGCCCCCACTTTGATGGGACTTGTGTAATGTGCAACAGTGACAATCTATCAAAGTTATGCAATGCATTTCTACTTACCTGGCTCGCCAGCTGCCACTTGACTTACCATGTGTTGAGTTGCGTTGATTTGGTGGTGAGGTGCTGCGACCCCTGGTTCATTCCCGAACCGTGCTTCCATTCTTGGAGTGCCATTCTTGGCCTGTTCCTTCCTGAACTGTATTGAGATGAGGCTTTATTCCCCGAGCTTTATTCCCGAACTATGAGATGAGGCTTTATTCCTCCGAGCTTATTCCCGAACTGCTGACTGTGTAGAGATAGGGCTTATTCATGATTGTTTGGACTGTGGGCTTTATTCCCGAACCGTATTGAGATGAGGCTATATTCCCCTGTACTTTGTTCCCGAACTGTTGCAATGAGGCTTTATTCCTCCCGAGCTTTATTCTCGAACTGTTGAGATGAGGCTTTTTTCCTCCCGAGCTTTATTCCCGAACTGTTGCGATGAGGCTTTATTCCTCCCGAGCTTTATTCTCGAACTGTTTAGATTAGGCTTTATTCCTCCCGAGCTTATTCCCGAACTGTTGAGATGAGGCTTTATTCCTCCCGAGCTTTATTCCCGAACTGTTGAGATGAGGCTTTATTCCTCCCGAGCTTTATTCCTGAACTGTTGAGATGAGGCTTTATTCCTCCCGAGCTTTATTCCCGAACTGTTGAGATGAGGCTTTATTCCTCCCGAGCTTTATTCCCGAACTGTTGAGATGAGGCTCTATTCCTCCCGAGCTTTATTCCCGAACTGTACTGACATGAGGCTTTCTTCCCCTTGAGCTTTGTTCTCAAGCTATACTGATATGAGGCTTTCTTCCCCTTGAGCTTTGTTCTCAAACTATACTGACGTGAGGCTTTCTTCCCATTGAGCTTTATTCTCTGATCTGAGCTGACTGTGGCTTTGTTCTTGAACTGTATTGAATGCAGGCTTTCTTCCTGAACTGAACTGAATGTAGGCTTTCTTCCCGAACTGTACTGACATGAGGCTTTCTTCCCCTTGAGCTTTGTTCTTGAACTGTATTGAATGCATGCTTTTTTCCTGAACTGAACTGAATGTGGGTTTTTATTCCCGAACTGTTGAGATGAGGCTTTATTCCTCCCGAGCTTTATTCCCGAACTGTATTGAATGCAGGCTTTCTTCCTGAACTGCACTGAGTGTGGGCTTTATTCCCGAATTGAACTGACATGAGGCTTTCTTCCTCTGAACTGATATGGGCCTTGCCCTCGATCTGATACTGATATGGGCCTCGCCCCCAAACTGATGCAGATGTGGGGCCTCGCCCCTATGTTGATATTGATATGGGTCTCGCCCCCAGACTGATACTGATATGGGCCTCAACCCTGGGACTCGTCCCCAAGCTACTGATAATGACGTGGGCCTCGCCCTCCAGATTTCATATCCGGCAAGACTGATGTTGATGCTAATATGGGCCTTACCCCCAGAGTGCCATACCCGGCAAAAACCGATGTTGAACCAATGTGGGGCTCGCCCCAAAAGTGTCATCCCCGAAACTCAAACTCAAATGGGCCTCAACCCTGGAATCATTACCTGAATCCGATACTGTGCTTTTTACCATTTCTGATTAGCTTGTTCTTTGCCGGTTTTCTTATTCTTTAAAACCTGTGAACACAAAATAAAACAAAACAAAAGGATGCAAAATGTTTACGTGTATGCATGCATGCGTGAATGAGTTTCATATCCCGTTGGTTAGGTCTTCTGTCAATTCCATTGATGACCATTCTTCTCTGGGGAAAGTACCATTTCCACCTGTCTTCACTGATTTGTTCCAGGAACCCTTTCTTTCTAAGTCTAACAGTCCCACTGTCTCCATTTCCCAATTCCTGAATGGTTAACTTATCTTTTCTGCTTGCTTCTTTGGAGGATTCCCTACGTTCTGAGTATCACATTACCAAGATTGAACACACTCATGTTGCAAGTTTGAAAGTAATAGTCTTAGGCAGATAAATGAAATGATCGCCTTTATTATTGTTGAGGAAACGTTCGAACAGGTAAACAAAATCAATGTCTTTATTAAAAGTGCAAGATAAACTAGGAGAAACAACAATGCCTTCTTCTTCAGCCATGGTTCTTCACCATTATTATCCCTTATTCCTATGAAGCTGAGTGGTTGAGAGTTTGGAGGACAAGGGTTTCGGGTAGGCCATAGTTGATCATGTAGTTGGGCAGGGGATTTCTGTGTGCGTGGGTTGTTCTTTCTCTGGGTCGGGTATTGTATGGGCATCGATGAGGTTTTGGATTTCATGTCTGAGGCGGGCGCAGTTGTCGGTTGTCATGGCCTTTTTCTTGGTGGAAGTGACAGTATAAGTTTAAGTTCATGTGAGGTGGCACAGGATTTGGAATGGGCCTAGGTTCCAAAGGTTTTAAGAGTCATTGCGCCTTCAGCTTTTCGAATACCTTTGAAGGAGGCTTACCAAGGTTAGAAAATCGTCTGTTCTTAATGGCAGTGACCTCAGCAGTAGCAGGCATAGTCCCTGAATGTCCCCCAATATTCCTTCTGTTCTGTCCATAAAACTTTCTGTTCTCGGCTTCTCCTCCTCAATATCCATAACTGTCTCCCTCAGCTGTCGAAAATCAGTAATCATCGAAGTCATTCTCCTCAGTTTGCCATAAATAGAGGGCTTGGTGCCCTTGATGATCATTTTGATCTGGTCCTTTTCTGAGGGCCGGGTCTGCATCTTCAGAAGCTGGCTCCTCCAGCGGTCCACATATTCCTTAAAATTTTCCTCCGGCTTCTGCTTGATATTTTTTAAGTCACGGAGTGACAAGTCAATCTCCAGGTCCGTGACATATTGTTTTAAGAAAGCATCGGCTAGCTCCCTCCAATCTTCCTTAACCTGCTTGTCTAGGTTATGGTACCATACTACGGGTGCCCCCTCGAGTGACATCCCGAACATCTTTTGTACTTGGCGCTGAGACAGGCCAACTGAACTCATAACAGACACATACTGACGGAGATGCACCCTCGGATCTCCATTCCCTTTGAACTTAGCCAAATCCGGCATCTTAAACTGAGCTGGCAACTGCTCCTCAAACTTCATTGTCTCATAATCTAGCAAATCTTCATTCTTACCCCTTATCTTGCGGGTAACGGATTCAACCTGATCCCTGAGTTTCTGTATCTCGGCCTGGGACCCAATCACTCTGTCTGTTGCATACTCTGCCATATCATCATCAAAAGTGGGGATATCATCCCCCAACCCATTCGGAGATTCTCTTGCCTCATATCCCCAGAATAACCCTGGCACGAGACCCAGCTATACCAGCCATAGCAGTAGTCAAAGCTTGCAACTGTTCAGTGATCTTGGCGAGACCATTCTTAACTGATCCATATGGGACACTCATTATCTGATTCACTCATACTTGTTCTTTTAGTGAGTCTGGTTCCTTCTCTAACCCAAACGGTATCTATGGTGTCTTTTAAGACACAGAGGATGTCAACAAGGTATATGTATGCATGATGTGCATAAGAAGTATATAACATATATTAAATCAAATAAAATTCTCAAACAAATCGGCCTATTATCATTTTAGAAGCTTTTGGGACAACTGTCATAAGAGTGAACCCGTCCCAGTTTAAATGGCCTAACGAGTTCATGTCTTATGGCAAAGAGCCCAACTAAATCCAAATGATAATATTCCGAACACAATCATAAAATGGCCCATTGTTATTTAGAAGCCTTTGGCCCAATCGTCATAAGATGTGTTCTTGTCAGTTTAAATGGCCCAACAAGCCCATATCCCATGATAAATGGTCCAAATGGATCCAAACAACGATGTTCCCAAACACAAGCATAAGAAAAGAAAGATGATGCAAACATGACATAATAATTTCTACAAAAGTGGCCCATCAACATTTCAGAAGCTTTTGGCCTAATAGTCATAAGGTGTGAACTTGCCCCAGTTTAAATGGCCCAGCAAGCCCGCATTTCTGACAATAGTCCAACTGCATCCAAATGAGGATGGTCCACAAGCACATATTCAAGGAAATAATTGTTACTTTAGCCAACCCGGTCTATGAGTGGGTTAGCAGAGTATAGACAAAGGCTCTCACCGGCGAAGGATGGCCCACAACTAGGTCTCCCCACTCAAGGGTTCGAGCAACCAAGTGAGCGCACCCCTTTATACACTAAGGTACGTGCCAATGAGCTATGGTGTGTGACGGACTGTCAAATGGATTTCCCGTTGTAGATCCCCCAGAGGGAAGGTGGAGCGAGGCTCACTTAAATACCCAAGCCTCTTAGGCTCTTATCGCTTGTTGTCAGGAATAAACAACGAGTCCTCCAAATTAGTCCATCACAATAGGCTACAATAGATGGCTATCTAGGTGCCTTCACAGCTTTTCCTTCTAGAAAGGTAGTGAATGAAGGAAGACACCAAACCATTACCTAGCCTTAAAATGCCTTTGATTAAACCCTCACTTTATCCACTATAGACACGGTCAATTAAAACATAAATCCAAACATTACAAGATAATATTCGGGGCCGATTCTCTATCCCCAGTGGAGTCGCCAGACTGTGGACAACAGAACCTGGGCGACGCCGTTCCTAGGCTCGCGGCCTAGTTGGGAAGTACTAAATAACATGGAGTCGCCACCCGGTGTGAACCGGGACAAAGATTTAAGGCCGCACTCACCCCTCGCAAGGGAAGACCTCAAACCGTTGGGTTCGGAATGGTCCCTTACTTATGTCACTTGTAATGAAAGGATTTATGTAATAATCTAATCAAGCTTAAGTAACACTTATTTCCAAGAGTATCATACTTCCAAATTCTCATATGCAAAATAAAACTTATGTACACATTTCACATATATCTCACGTTTAAAATTGCATGCTTAACATATATCAAAATAGCAACGAACATACAACTTCATTTGCATATACATTCAGGAAAACACAAGCACACATATTAACCATACAAGCACACATATGGGCACTTTCCAAGCGGTACGTGGAATTGTATCCCAAGTACAGACCGCACTACCGTCCATTCGGAATCGGCTACGGAATTTACGTCTGGGTTTCCATCTGATATACCGCAAGAAATAATACTCAAATGTTATCATGACATAAGCATATGAATTGTAATACATTAACATATTTGTATTTATACATGTGGAGATAGCTACTAGGAAAACTATGCATGAAATCTAATGAAGAGGACTCAGTTCAGTGTGTTCGCGTTCGTGTAGCGTTCGTAAACGCGTTCGAACGGAAATGAAACAGAATGCTCACGTTCGAGTAGCGTTCGTAAACGCGTTCGAACGGAAATGAAACAGAATGCTAGCGTTCATATGGCGTTTGATAACGCGTTTGAATGGAAATGAAACAGAATGCTCACGTTCGTATGGCGTTCGTAAACGCGTTCGAACGGAAATGAGACCTGATGCATGATAAGGCAAAAATGTATGCGCGTTCGAGTTGCGTTCGTAAACGCGTTCGAACGGGAACAGACCTGATGCATGAAATAGGACGCAATACATAAACAACGAAATAAAGGGGCGCGGCGAAGTACTGCCGTAAAGGTGGCCTTTTGGGGCTCTTGATCTCTCAAAGAGAGGACCTTTAGACCAACAAACTAAGCCCATGCGCGTCACATCACATCATGCATACAAACATAAAGACAATCATATTATTCTAAGTATGCCGATTGAACGTATCTTGTATCCAACCGAACACACATCAATCGGCGCGGCAAAGCATCGTGGTAAAGGGCTTTAACCCCTCCCCATAGGGGATCTTTCATTCCACTTACTAAGCCCATGCGCTCGATTGAGTCATGCATAAATGAGCAACATGCAGAATTTAAGTGACGAAAAATAAATAAATAAAAGCAACACAAAACAAGAGAAGGTGCCGTTTACTCAAGTGGTACGTGGAGTTGTAGCCCAAGTACAGACCGCAATACCGTCCATTCGGATTCGGCTACGGAATTTACGGCTGGGTTTCCATCCTATATACCACAAGAGACGACACTCTTCCATTTCATTCAAGTCACAACATGCATCCATAAACGACTCTCATGCGAATAGAATTTAATAATAATAAAAAAAACGAATATAAACTAATGAAAAGGTACCCTCAGGTCTAACCTTTTAAATCACCTCTCGGATGTACGGTACACGATCGTCGGAAGGGTGGATGCTCCGCAACTCTCCCGGTTCACTGGTTCACTGTTCTCGTTCGTTGTCTTACTGTTTTGAGTCCGTTTTGCTGCTGTTTCCTTGTGGTTTCACTGCCGTTTCCTCTTTATCTTTTGCTTACCGTTTTTGGGTGTGTTCTTCCTGTAATTTTTATGTGTGTTGTGTATGAGCTAGGGACTAGGGTTGAGAAGGTTGGTGAAGGGTTCTTTTTATAGGCAAAGGGTTGGGCTTGACGAGGAAAGGGATTTAGCTAATTAAAGAGGGATTTGATTTGGTGTTGGTTTAGGAATGCAAGGGATTTGATTTGGTTTGGTTTAGGAATACAATATTTTAGATTGGTAATTATCTTATTAGATTAGGAAGTCAAATATATGATTGGCTTTAATTGGTTGATTGATTTTAACTTGGTATGATTATATTTTTGATTTAGTATGTGATTTGTTTAATTTAGGCATGATTTTAGTTTAAGTTGGTAATTGTTTATTATATGTTTGGTATATGTTTTATTTAATTATTTAATTATTTAATTATTATCTTATTTAGTTAATGTTTTAATTAATATTTATTTATTTAAATTGGGATGTGTTTTATGGGCTTTGGGGGGGCTAATTGGGCTGGATGTGAGGCTAGCAGCAAACCAGAATTACCGACACCGTTCGAACGCTTCATCGAACGCGGCACGAACGCCCGCAATCCGTTTGACGTTCGAACGTAAACACGAACGCAGCACTAACGAAAACAGTGAACCTTATTTATTCTGAATTTCCCCTTCCGATGTCCGTTTCCCGTGACCTCCGTGACTTAAAAGGTAGTGTCTCCAAAATGAGACTCATCATAGGGGCTTATATGTAAAAATGCAGTGCCTACACTTCCCATCCAATTTTCTTATAAATTGGCAAACAGGGTCTTTTTGAGTCAGATTCCCGAGACTTAACTATTGTCTTTCTTTTTGAAATTGTGTATGTAATTTGCGAAAGGCTATGTGAACATATCCACTGGGATGCGTCTCAAGAGTCGAAGATATATCATCTAAAGACTCCTTACTCAAGCCATCCCTAATGAATTTAATTTTGTCTTCGCGATTAACAGACACCATTCCTAAAGAACGATAACGAGTATTGCAATTCCATCGTGCACATTTGTAACAAACATCCATTTGTTTAGCTCTACGTTTCTTTGCATAGGTGCTTCTTCCAAAACCAGGCAGATGTGAAATAAAAGAGTCAGAAGACTCACCTGTCAATCGGACTCGTGCTTCAATTACCCAACGAATGTCATTGGGAATTCCATGGATTGTCAGTAACCTCATCCGTTCCAAGCAAGCTTTGTAAACTTTCATTTGAGGAGAGAAGGAAATTGCTTGTGAAGATTTTCGAGAGCTTCTTCCATCTTGAAATGACTTAATCTGTAAAAACTAAACACACAAAATTAAATCTCACCAAATCACAATATATACAAAAATTGCATGGGTTGCCTCCCTGCGAGCGCTAAGTTTAAAGTCGTCAGCTAGACGTGACTGCTCGAACGTTTATGCTGGATCTGAAAGTGTGACACTTTCTTTTTGTCGCTCAAATGATTCTCCCCAGTAGTGCTTGACACGCTGACTGTTAACCTTGAATGTGTTGTTGGTATTGGGATCCAGTAACTCAACAGCTCCATATGGTAAAACCTGAGTGATCACAAATGGTCCGGACCACCTAGATTTCAACTTTCCAGGGAAAAGTTTCAATCTCGAGTTGTACAACAACACCTGCTGCCTTGGTTCCAACTGTCTGTGCACTATTTTTCGGTCATGCCATTTTTTGGTCTTTTCCTTGTATAATTTGGCATTGTCATAAGCCTGTAGGAGAAATTCCTCCAATTCATTGAGTTGGTAAAGTCTTTTCTCTCCTGCAGCTTGTGAGTCAAGATTCAACTTCTTCAGTGCCCAGTACGCCTTGTGTTCAAGCTCAACTGGTAGATGGCATGCTTTCCCAAACACCAATCGATATGGAGACATACCAATGGGTGTCTTGTAAGCTGTTCGGTAGGCCCATAATGCATCATCTAGTTTTGTTGACCAGTCCCTCCTTGTTGATCCAACGGTTCTTTCTAGGATTCTCTTGATCTCCTTGTTTGAAACTTCAACCTGTCCATTTGACTGTGGATGGTAAGCTGTGGCAATCTGTGAGTAACTCCATATTTGGATAGGAGTGCATCAAAGTATCTGTTGCAGAAATGTGAGCCACCATCGCTGATAATTGCCCGAGGTGTTCCGAATCGAGTGAAAATGTTCTTTTTCAGGAATTTGATCACCACTTTTGAATCATTGGATGGCAGTGCAATTGCTTCGACCCATTTGGAGACGTAGTCTACAGCAACAAGGATGTACAAGTTTCCAAATGATGGAACAAATGGTCCCATGAAATCAATACCCCATACATCGAATATCTCCACTTCCAGAATGTTTTGCAACGGTTCTTCGTTTCTCCTCGAAATATTCCCCGTTCTCTGGCACCTGTCACATTGAAAAACAAAAAGATAAGCATCTTTAAAAAGTGTGGGCCAGAACAAACATGATTGAAGGACTTTGGCTGCAGTTTTGTTTCCGCTGAAGTGTCCGCCGTATGGTGATGAATGACAGTGTTGCAGAACACTGTTGACCTCCTCCTATGGAACACACCGTCTCAATAATTGATCAGCACAGCGTTTAAACAGGTACGGTTCATCCCAGACATAGTGCTTGACTTCTTTGAAGAACTTCTTCCGTTGCTGAGTTGTCCATTCCAACGGCCATTTTCCTGACACAATGTAGTTAACATAGTCAGCATACCAAGGGACTTCCTGTTGTTTCATGGCGAACAGCTGTTCATCTGGAAAAGTTTCTTTGATTGATAATTCTTTGCCAGCTGTTTCTCCATTCTCGAGCCTCGATAAGTGGTCTGCCATATGGTTTTCTGTTCCTTTCCTGTCTCGAATCTCCACGTCGAATTCTTGCAAAAGAAGTATCCAACAGATCAATCTGGGTTTGGCATCTTTCTTTGTGATCAGATATTTGATTGCTGAATGATCTGTGTAGACCACCACTTTAGGACCCAACAGATAGGAGCGGAATTTGTCAAAAGCATACACAACTGCTAGCAACTCCTTTTCAGTGGTTGTGTAGTTGAGTTGAGCTTCATTCAAAGTTCTGCTGGAGTAGTAAATGGTGTGGAAAACCTTCGCTTTGCGTTGTCCCAAAACTGCACCTACAACAAAATCACTAGCATCACACATTACCTCAAATGGAATGGTCCAGTCTGGTGTTACTATGATGGGAGCAGAGACCAGCTTCTGTTTTAAGATTTCAAAGGCTTTCTGGCAATCTTTGGTGAAATTGAAAGGCACATCCTTTTCCAGAAGATTGCAAAGAGGTTTGGCAATCTTGGAAAAGTCTTTGATAACTCTCCTGTAAAAACCTGCATGTCCAAGAAAACTCCGAATCCCTTTGACAGATGTTGGTGGAGGTAGTTTTTCAATTGTCTCGATCTTTGCTTTGTCTACCTCAATCCCCTTTTGTGAGATCTGGTGTCCAAGAACAATGCCTTCCTGCACCATAAAGTGGCATTTCTCCCAGTTGAGTACCAGGTTTGTATCTTCGCACCTTTGTAACACCTGTTCCAAATTTTGCAAACAATGGTAAAAAGAATCTCCAAACACAGAAAAATCATCCATAAAAACCTCCATACTCTGCTCCAACATGTCTGAGAAGATGGCCATCATGCAACGCTGAAATGTGGCAGGGGCATTACATAATCCAAATGGCATTCTGCGGAAAGCAAAAGTACCATAGGGACATGTAAAAGTGGTTTTCTCCTGATCTTCTAGGGCAATAGCAATCTGATTGTACCCTGAATATCCGTCAAGAAAGCAATAGAACTCATGTCCTGCCAGCCTGTCTAACATCTGGTCAATAAATGGTAGCGGAAAATGGTCCTTCCTCGTGGCTTTGTTAAGTTTCCTGTAATCCATGCATACTCTCCATCCAGTCACCGTTCTTGTTGGGATCAGCTCGTTCTTTTCATTGGTGACCACAGTAATTCCTCCTTTCTTTGGTTCACACTGCATGGGACTTACCCAAGTGCTGTCTGAGATGGGGTAAATGATGCCAGCATCTAACCATTTGATGATTTCTTTCTTCACGACTTCCTTCATGATTGGATTGAGTCTCCGTTGATGCTCCACTGTGGGTTTGTATTCATCATTCATCAGAATCTTGTGCATGCAAAATGATGGACTAATGCCTCGAATGTCTGCTATAGTCCAGCCAATGGCTCTTTTTTGTGCTCTCGTAACACTCTCAGTAGTTTTTCTTCCTGATCCAATGTTAGTGAAGAAGAAAAAATAACAGGTAATTCAGAAGAGTTTCCAAGAAATGCATACCTGAGATGGCTTGGAAGTAACTTTAGTTCCAGCTGCGGTGGTTCTTCAATCGAAGGTTTGATTCGATCTTTCTTTGGCAGTTCCAAGCTTTCAACTGGTGGTATTGCTTTGAATCGGAATGGTTTGTCAAGGTAGTTGATACATTCCAGGATTTCAGTATCTAGCTCGCTGTTAGTCATGTTGGTGATGCAAGCTTCAAGTGTATCCGTGGGATTTGGCTCAGTATCCTGAATGATACTATCAATAACATCAACTCTGAAGCATTATTCTTCTTCCTTTTCATCGCTCGGAAATTTCATAGCTTTGAAAATATTAAATGTCACTTCTTGGTCCTGCACTTTCATGGTTAGTTCTCATTTTTGCACATCAATCACAGTTTTACCTGTAGCCAAAAATGGTCTCCCAAGAATGATAGGTACTTCTTTGTCTTCTTCCATGTCAAGAATGATGAAATCTGCTGGAAGGATGAGTTTGTCAACTTTGACCAGCACATTTTCAACGACTCCTCTCGGAAATGCGAGTGTTCGATCAGCAAGTTGCAAAGATACTGAAGTAGGCATTGCTTCTCCAATTTGCAGTTTCCTGTAAATAGAAAAAGGCATTAAATTAACACTGGCACCTAAATCACATAAAGCCTTACCGATATAATGTTCTCCAATGGTGCATGGAACTGTGAAACTGCCAGGATCTTTCAACTTCGGGGGAAGTTTCCTCTGAATGATGGTGCTGCATTCTTCCGTCAAAGCTACTGTCTCATAGTCTCCCAATCTCCGTTTTCGTGAAAGAATGTCTTTCATGAATTTGACATAACTGGGCATTTGTTCCAAGGCTTCTGCAAATGGTATGTTGATGTGCAGCTTTTTGAAAATCTCCAAGAAACGAGCAAACTGCTTGTCCAATTTGTTCTTCTGAAGACGTTGAGGAAAATGTGGAGGTGGAGGTGGAGTGATCTGTTCTTTTTCCTTTGCTTCTTTTTCCTCCATCTGTTGCTTTGTTTCTTTTGGAACTTCTTCTTGGGACATCTGGATTCCAACATCTTTGTTGATTTCAGTACCACTTTTCAAAGTAATGGCTTGACATTGTTCCTTCTCTCGGTTCCTTGGATTTGGTTCTGTGTTGCTGGGAAGATTACCTAGTGGTCTGTAACTCTGAGCATTGGCCAGTTGTCCGATTTGATTCTCCAGTGCTTTGATGGAAGCTGATTGGCTCTGAATCATAGCTTCATATCTTTTAATTGAGCTAGCATCTCTGCCATCACTGGTTCATTTGTCTGCTCCTGGCTTTTGTTCTGTTGCTGGAATCCAGGTGGTGGATAGTTCTTTTGCCCTGAATTGTTGCTCCATGAAAAATTAGGATGATTCCTCCACCCTGGGTTGTAGGTGTTGGAATATGGATTATTCCCCTGTCTGTTGAAATTGTTAACATAATTCACCGTCTCTTCAAGTTGGTGTGGTTCTGGTGAACTTGTGGATCCAGTGGTAAGAGTCTCCATGAATTTGCATATTTGATCCAGTTTGGTGTTGACTGCTGTATTTGCTCCAACTTCATAGATTCCTGCAATTCTTTGAATTATACTCATTTCTGTTGGCCACAAGGAATTGTTGTTGGCCATTTCTTCAATTAGGTCACAAGCTTGATCTTCTCCTTTTGCCATCAAAGCTCCTCCAGCAGCAGCATCGATTGTGGTTCTCATCAGTCCAGAAAGTCCATTATAGAAAGTTTGGACTTGAAGCCATTTTGGAATCTCATGGTGAGGACACTTCCGGAGCAAATCTTTGTACCTTTCCCAAGCTTCGTACAGGGATTCTGAATCTTGCTGCACAAAGGATGTGATGTCATTTCTCAACTTTGCAGTTCTGGCTGGTGGAAAGTATTTCGCAAGAAATTTGGTGGCTAAGGTGTTCCATGTTGTGATAGAACCTGCTGGTAATGAATGTAGCCAGCTTTAGCTCTGTCCTTCAAGGAATATGGGAAAAATTCAGCCTCATAGCTTCTTCTTCTAGCTCGGTTGTAATTGATGTGCCGCAAACTTCCAGGAAGTTGCTGATGTGGGCATTAGGATCTTCAGTTGCATTTCCCATTCCCCCAAACTGAACTGTCTGCTGAATCATCTGAATGCAAGTTTTGATGTCACCCGCATTTGCTGGTAAAGGAGGAAGTACAATACAGGAAATGAGGCCATCTACCACCGGAATGGTTCTGTCTCGAATGGGGATTGGTGGTGCAACCTCCAAAGGTTCAGGTTCCATGTTGACTAAGGCTTCTTGGCCTTCTCGCCTTTCCCTTCTCAACTGTCTAATAGTTCTTTCAATTTCTGGGTCAAGCGGTCGTAGTTCAAAGCTTCTAGTTCGTCTCATGAAATTTCTGAGAACCTGAAACACAAGAAAACAAAAACAATAAGTAAAAAGAAATTAGATACAAGTAAAGGTATCTAACCCTTAAACTAATAATAAAAGATAAACAAGTCCCCGGCAACGGCGCCAAAAACTTGACCGGCGTAAACACACACATATAACGCAAGCGTACGTATCGTTCAAGTAGTATAAAAAGTATCGATCCCACGAGGACTTAATACCTAAGTTATTAATTTTATGAGGTTAAATGATTACTAGTATCTAACAGGTTGTTTAATTGATTTGAAATGACGACGATTCTAAATTTAAAGATTAGTAAATAAAATTGTTCGAAGGTAGATTTTAAGAAAATTCAATATTAAAAACTATCTAGGGTTGTGATTTATTCCAATATTATTTAAAGATGAAGTGGTTATCTTATAGTTGGGTAATATATTGATTTATTAACCTGGAACACTAATTTATGTAAAAGCCTATTCCGATGGTCAATTACAAATACCTAGTATAATTCAATTGAACCATATGTCTATGTCAACCAAATTACCTAGATTTATTGAGATTAAGTTCCAATTATGGCTACCCCCGCCCGACAGGTATATTCATATCATGTAAGGAAATCTATTAAAGGGTTATCTATCCTCAAGGAAGATCGTGGGCTATTGAGTCTAAGGTCTTAAACTTAAAATCCCTATGTCTAGTTCATTTTAAGTTTACCTAATCAATTAATTTATGGCCAGTTAATTAAAGAGCATTAAGATTAAGACTCAATAAATAAATCTTTATATTACCAAAATTATAATCTAACCCTTATAAACCATGATATTGGATTTCATCACAACCCTAGATAACTAATTAGTTACAACACATAACTAGGGCTAATACAAACTTAAAAGACATAAAATGAAAATGCTGAAAAGTAATTGCGGTGAGTAAAATGCTGAAAAGTAAATTACAAATGAAATAAAATGCTAAGGCAAAAGGAATTACTTCTACTACTACTAATTTAGATATCTCCCATAAAATAATATATAAACTTGTGATAATATTTTACCAACCGACCAATCTGGCGGTATCCTGATTAAGTCAAATTAAGTCCAACCAGCCATATAGGTGGTAATTTTTGTCCATAATCCAGCCATAAAGGCGGTACCAAAGTAAATTTACCAACCGACCAATCTGGCGGTATCCTTGATTAATCAGGTTCAAACCAACAGAAAATAAATTTACCAACCGACCAATATAGCGGTTTCCTTGATTAGTCAGGTTTAAACCAGATTAAATTGAATTGCCAACCGACCAATATAGCGGTATCCTTTATTAATCAGTATTTTAAATAGTAAATATATCATTTTTAAGGGAGATTAATCTAAATAGCAATAGTAAAATAATTACCTTTCACCTTAGCATAGGGAAGTTACCTCCTCATAGTGAATAGTAAAAACTGTAAAATAAGAAAGTAAATTACTATTATTACAAAAAGTAATTAAAATTATTACAAAAGTAAAAACTAAAAATTAAAACGAAACTTAGAGAGAGAAGAATTCCCTATTTACATCATCAATAAGAGAGAGGGAATGGTACACTGAAATCTGAAATTTCGCGCTCTATTTATAGGCAAAAAATTCGGTTCCAGCGTCGCGACGCTGAAGGTCTTGGCGTCGCGACGCCGTAATAGTAAGACGTGGCACAATGACAGCTTGACACGTAGCGATTCGGATAAGAGGATAAGGTCGACACGTGTAATGGCGGCTGGAACTCAATTATAAAGCTGACGTCATTGATGACGTGGCACTGTTCATGACGTCATTGGTGACGTGGCACTGTTCATGACGTCATTGGTGACGTCATGATGATATGGCGTGCGCACTTTAGCTGATCTTCTGTGGTGGTGACACGTGGTACGGCGCATGTTAGCAAAGTCAAACTTCTCAAATTCTGACCCGTTGACCCGACGCATGTTAGCAGATTCGGCGTATGCTGGGAGTCGCGACGCTGAAGGTCTGGGCGTCGCGACGCGCAAAAGACCAAAATATCCCTGCTGACGCATTTTTGTCCGTTTTTGCCCCAAATTGCCTCCAGTGCTATCCAAACTTTATTTATCTGCAAATAACAACAAAACACATCAAAACGTTCATAAATCTCGAGAAACAATACAAAACATTAGGTCAAATGAGTGAGAAATAGTGATATAAATACCACTCATCAGTATCACATGGATGCATGATTGCTCGTGTCCATCGACTGACCGCCGAAAGTTTTCATATGGAGTGTTTATCCTATGTGTCTTGAGAACTTTCATGTATCGATTATATGACTAGTCCTTATACTTGAGGTCTTTACAATCTTATGTGTGGATCAAATAACTTTTGACATTCTCCTTCCCCGGTTCAAAAGATCCGGTCATAAGGGTATGATTGGGTCATTTGTTGAAACACATGAAGTTTGTAAAGATACAACAGAGAATCGCCACTCTCTCGGATAATATTTTCTTATAAGAGTAGTTTCCAGTTCGCGGGTTGATATGTGTGATCAATGCTTGAGACTGTGGCCACAACGGAAGAATCATGTGAGATTCTTCGGTTAGCATGATTCATGACACTATCAACATCATACATTTGACCATATTGGTAGACACTTTCCGTACCCTAGGTCAATAGGTGGGGATACAGTGAGGCGAGGGACCGTATCATATGTAAATCGCATACATAATGGGTATATATATCTTTCCTTCTCATTTGGGGGCCTTGGCATGTTGCTAGATGTCAACATTGGTCATTGAAATCGAACGACCATCTGATCGGAGGATATTATATGTTCGATTAAATTATCACAATTTATTTCATGTCCAACTTGAGGGGAACCCAAAAGGTCACACACAACAAAGTCGAAATCAATGGTTAACAGTGCAAAAAACAAATATAACAGCATATATGATTGTTATAGAAATTGTTCATAAATGGTTCAATGTGTTTAATTATTGAAGAGATCATTTATAAGGTTCCATAGTGGCTTGAGGATTGGTGAATGACGATGGGGGTACTTTGGGAATTGGAATTAAAAAAAATATTATTCATGTGAATAGTAATTTTTTTTTGTTATTTGTTTTGAATTCCAATTCGGCCCAAACTCTTATTAGGGTTTTATAATCTCATTAAACCACTAAATTAAGATCCAATGGCTAAGATTAAATTTGCTTTTATCCCACATCGGATTCTTAATTATTTTTGTTGTCTTTGGAGCACTATATAAACCAAAAAGAATTCTTCACAAATTTTTACACCAAACCTTTCATATATTGGGTTTATTGTTGGAGTTTACTAAGGTCCCAAGGATCAACAAACAAGCATGAACATGTGTGAAAACATACGAGGAGTTGCGGAATACTCACATCGATCGGTTAAGCGATGCTTTGACGAACAAAAAAATTATTTTCTGCTCGGCAGTGGACTGCTCACGGCAGTACAGTTTTGGCCTCCTCCATTCGGCTTTGTGTCTTCCTTTTGCGAGCTCCAAGCTTCATCGTACGATTCCCGGCTCATGGGTGGACTTCCCTATCACCTTCGCATGATCCCGGAGTGTGCTAGCACTCTTGATTTTGCAACAAAATCACACTTAGCTTCCCTCCATTTTCGGTTCTGCCCAGCAAAACAGAAGAAGAAGTGGCGTGAGAGAGATGAGCAATTTTTGGCTCCAAAATACGTGAGAAGAGAGAGAGAGTGGAATGGTGTTGGTTTTATGTAATTGTGTATCTATTACACAATTCTTTTTCAAAAATCAATAAAATGATTTACTAAAATTTGGCTTTAAAAGTCAAACAATTAAAAGCCACACCAACCACCATTAACTCACATCACTCAATCAAGTGACAACTTGTCACATCACTCAAAGTGACATTTGATTTGACGCTTGATGTGACTAATGATTTGACGCTTGATTTGACTTGCGTGCCGCACTCGAATTCGAAATGCGAATGCGCTCGCAAATAATCCCGGGCTCGGGTTCGCTAATTCCAAATTAACGAATTTTCCGTTGCGACGCATTAATGATTACGCCTAGTGAAGTCACTATTCACGTCGCTTACGAATTAATTCTAAATTAATTTGTTCGCCCGAATTAAAATCTAATTTTAATTCCGCGTCGAAATCCAATTTTGTTTAATATATCGAATATATTAATTTATCGAATAATTCCAAATTAATCGTTATCTCTCTTTAAATGATATTTTATCCCAGATAAAATATCTCCTCAATTAATCCTAGATTAATTTTCTCTCTCATCTAATTAATCCCAGATTAATAAAAGTGCGAGTCATACGTCATCGGTGAATCTTTGGGAAGCGACCCATGAGATCCCCGGATATGTTGGCAGTAAATTCGGTCGTCGGACTATCCGAATATGTAAGTACCTCGTACTACGTTTATACCGAATTACAAGACAAGGTTGGCTTCTAGCAAAGAGCCATGCCTTCCCAATTCTCCAGAAATATCCTTACAGGAATAAATGATCTATATCAGGAGTAGTATACGTAGTAAAGCGTATTTCTGTCCAGTATCGGATGATCACATGCAAGGCCTGGGGCTGGTACAGTGTCTGCCCCGTACGAAACATATATCGGATGACGAGCAACTAGTCTCTTTAATATCGGATAATCATGACAAAGTCATATTATCCCGACAGTTGTAACCTTTTTAGAGAACCAGTTTTGTATCCCTCCGCGATCATCAACTCCATATGACTGGAGTGACACTTCCGTCTTGACATCACACCCAACACACTACGATTCTCAATATACCCAGCATTGGTGTAAACAGAACATGTTAAAGTCCTGGACGATCGCAACCAAAGTATATTGATTGTCGCAAGTGTTAGCGGTGCAAGTATCAGGTTAAGACCAAATACACCTACCTGATTTCGGACTTCCATAGACACTTAGTCATACTACCAATGGAATTCTGAGGGGGTCTATCCAGAGCGAAGCTGTTTCCCATACCGGTAAAACACAACCTCCTATTACACTTGCATGAGTATCCTATACCCAAATATATGAGAACTATGACGTTCTGCCCTCACAACGCGCACAAGTGTAATACTAGTCTTTTACGTATTCATCGATGTCCAATCTCGATAATACTCTGACTAGGGATATTTAATGATTTATCCTTCGTGGACTGATACTGTCTCATATCATTCTCAATGCATGAACAATCATAGGGACCTCCTATCATTTATATATCTAGGTGATCTAATCACAAATGATAAGAGTGCAATCTTCTTTGTCACATAGTTAATTTGTACAACAACACCGTGATTTGTACAAATAGTGACGTTATGGGTCATAATTGTCCAACATTTATAGAAGTGAGCAACTCTAAAGCTTAAGAGTAAGCCACTGATTTTGAGGATCCTTAAGTCTAATTGACTAGAGGAACCTCGAGTTAAAAGTTTTGAGGTATTTTCCTAGGCTAGCACCAAGGGCAAAATACATGTGCACTCAAGGCGTAGTATTTCCGTTGAGTTTTGGCTTTGGTGTGTGCATCTTTGGAGGCCACACACTTGGGTGGCTCTTTCGAACGTGGAAGAGCTTGCTGAGTTAGAGAAAATCTTGTAGATTGGAGGGAGGACTGGAGGAGTCTACGGTTCAAGTAAGTCTTTTTCTTTCTTTATTTTATTTAGAGTTCTTATGATAGTTAGCATGTTTAGGTTTATGTTCTTTGCATGTTTTATGATTTTTATGCTTAGAATATATAGTAAAATGCCTAGGCTTGTAGAATAATAAAAACAAATGGGTATTGGGCAAAGGGAAAGCGGCATAATAATTTTGATTTTCCGCTGCGCACTCGTGGCCGCTTCCCAATAGTGGTATCAGCGTGCCGTTTTTGTTTTGATTATTTCTCACTTATTGGAACTCGAAATTGGGTGTTTAAAAGCTCGTTGGAAAGCTAATACCCTGAACTTAATTTTAGGCACAAGTTTTGCATGATTTGGTTAATATTTGAATTGTGAAATTGCATTTACAGTTCACGCGTCTGCAGAAAAACGTGAATAGTAAATTTATTCGAATAAAATAAAATGCAATATCATAATTAAATATTAATCAAAGTTATTTAATGCCTAAAATAATTCCAACATATTAAAACTCATATGCTTGATGATTCTATGTATGATTAGAATTGGCATGATCATTTTAGGGTGCAAGCATCTAGAGACTTTCTAAGAAATAGAGAGTGTATTGCTTATCCCTTAGCTAAGTAATTATTCTGTGATGAACTTAGAGATTTTTTACTTTTAAGGCTAATTAAATATAAATAACTTGTTTATAATAAAAGACATTATAAAAGATACAAGTGGGATGGACCAAGGGGTTAATAAAACTTTCCAAACTAAAGTTAATTTAACCAAAGGTATTACTAGAGTTAGATAATGATTTGGTGTCTTCCTTCACTCACTACCTTTTTATAGCCAAAAGGAAAAGCTGTGAAAACATCTAGATAATCATTTACTCAAAGCTTACCTTAAAGAATATTTAAAGTGTTGGACTAATTTGGAGGATCTATTGTTTATTCCTGTCACCAAGGCAATAAGAGCCTAAGAGCTAAGGGTATTTAAGAGAGTTCGCTCCACCCTCCCTCTGGGGAATTTTCAATGGAGGAATCCATTTGACAGTTATTCACTTAAACTTGCTAAAATACTCAATAATAATTTAAGTCTAAAATTTGCCTCCCATTGTAAAGTATAGACCCAAAGGGCTTAAACCGTATTGGCAGGACTAGGCTTTACCAGACTAACCAATACCAATTTGTCCCTAAATCGTACTATTGACAATGGTTTGAATTTTTTGAGTCATAAGACGCAGCGACCCTTAGGCGTGGTCTTATAACTTAGTGGCAAAGATTGGGTGTCAATAAGGACTAGCATAAGCTATGACATGTTTGATTGCCCAACCCAATGATCAAGGAATTGTGATTTATATCATAAATTGGTTGGGAACCTACCTAATTATCGTATTTTATAACGACCGGCCCTAGTCGGAGTTATGAAATGATGATAATGGGATCCTTGCCCACAAGAAATCCATCATATTGGGGTTGATGCGATTTGCTTAAAATTTTAAAATAATTGAGTGAGAGCAACTTCATAATATTAAAAGCCCATGTTATTATGAAACATTAATGAAAACATATTCCTAATTTTAACATTTTCTCTTAACATGTGGGTTAAAATATTTCACAAACATTTAAATGGCAAAGAGAGTATCACTTCGTTCCATCCTTGATGAGCATAAGCTCAAAGGGGACAACTACAATGACTGGTTTAGAAACCTTAAAATTGTCTTACGACAAGAAAAGATTTTCTATGTTCTTGAAAGACCATTTCCCCCTGAACCCGCAGAAGATGCTGACCAAGATACATTTGATGCTTGGAAGAAACACGTCGATGATGATGAGCAAGCAGTTTGCATAATGCTTGGCTCTATGTCGACGAACTTCAGAAAGCTCACGAAGATATGGATGCTCAAACCATCATCTTTCACTTGAAGGAGTTGTATGCAACTTCCATTCATACTGTGAGATTCAAGTGTCATGTGCCTTATTCCAAACAAGGTATAAAGAAGGATCTGTTAGTGGACATGTGCTTAAGATGATTGGCCACATTGAAAAATTGGCCAACCTCGGGTTCATCATGGATCATGAGATAGGTCACGATCTAATTCTTCAGTCCTTACCAAAAGAATTCACTAACTTATTATGCAGTTTCATCTATATCTGATAAAGAAGCTACTTTAGCAGAATTGCACAATCTGATAAAGCAAGCAGAGAACGACTTGAAACCGGAGCGCTTAAAAACCTCCGTCATGTTATGGGTACGGACTTGAAGCCACGAGGCCCAAAGAAAAATAAGGCCAAGGCCAAGGCTCCAGATCACCTAAAGCCCAATGGTAAGGTGGAGAAGAAAAAATGAAAGGTGAAATGTTTCTTTTGTGGAAAGAAGGGTCATTGGAAGAAAGACTGTAGATCCTTGAAAGCCAAGGAAGATAGGGAAGCCCAATAAGCCCAATGCTTCAGGTATGTTGTATATGATTGAACTATGTTCTCAAAACTCTGAACCTTCTACTTGGTGCTTGACACCGGTTGTGGTACTCACTTGTGTAACAATGTGCAGGGCCTGAGAAACAGTAGGAGACTCCGTCATGAGGAGGTTGACTTACGCATGGGAAATGGAGCAAAACTGGCTGCATTGTGCGTGAGGACTTATTCATTAGTTTTGCCGAATGGTTTAGTTTTATACTTAGAAGATTGTGTTTATGTACCTTCTCTAATAAAGAACATCATTTCAATTTCTTCTTTATGTAATAAAGGCTTTTCATGCCTAATAAGTTGTAATGAATGTTCTATTTATTTCAATGAAATAAAATATGGAGATGGTATTTTGAATAATGGTATCTATGTCTTACAAACTAACAAAGAATGTTCAACCTCTAATATATACAACGTTAACTCGAATAATCTCAATGAATCACTTCTATGGCACAGTCACTTAAGTCATATCAATGAAACAAGATTAACTAAACTATATAAGGATGGTTATTTCAAAACCCTTCAAATATAAACCTTATGGAACTTGAGAGTCTTGTTTACTTGGTAAAATGACCAATTTACCCTTCAAATGTAAAGGACAGCGTGCATCGGAGACATTAGAACTCATACACTCTGATGTATGCGGACCAATGTAAGTCACCGCTAGAGGTGGATTCTCCTACTTCATTACCTTTATCGATGATCATTCACGATATGGGTATGTGTACCTTATGCGGTAAAAATCTGAAGCCTTTGAGAAATTCAAGGACTTCAAGGCTGAAGTAGAAAACCAGCTTAATAAAAGTATTAAGTCACTAAGGTCTGACCAATGTGGTGAATACTTAAGCAACGAATTTCAAGATTACTTGAGAGAAAATGACATTGTTTCCCAGTGGACTCCTCCGGGAACTCCACAGCATAATGGGGTCTCCGAAAGGAGAAATTAGACATTATTAGATATGGTTCGATCAATGATGCCAGACACGGATCTACCTCTTTAATTTTGAGGTCTTGCTTTAGAAACTGCAACACTACTACGATGAGTGGTAAATCTATCACTATTTCCCACTCATTTAACCTAATATTTTGTATAGTTTCTTGAGTTTTATGAATATTTTGATGTTTTTTGTGTTATTTTGTAGATAAATAAAGTTTCAGGACACTCTGGACGTGATTTGGGCCAAAACAGTGAAAATTGGACGAAAATGGCATTTTGGTCATTTACCGCGTCGCGACGCCATGACCTTCAGCGTCGCGACGCCTAACGTGCGCCGAATAGTGCTAACGTGCATCGGGTCCACGTGTCAGAATCTGAGAAAAGTTTGACTTTGCTAACGTGCGAAGTGCCACGTGTCACCATCACATCCGATCTGCTAACATGCGTCGTGCCACGTGTCATCATCCTACGGTGCCGACAGTCGCCATCGCCATATGTTGCCATGTGTCACTCCACCTGTCAGTCCACGTCATCGTCCACATCACCAGTTGACCGAGTCAAACTGCCACCTCATCGCCATGTCATCAGCAACCAATCACATCGTGCCACGTATCGCAATTATATGGTGCCGACAGTCACTTTACCACGTGTCGCCACGTCAGCGCCACATCAGCATCAATCATTGACTCACTTATCCGTATCTGACACGTGGCGGGATAAGAATCTGAGCCGACTAATCAGAAGCCGCCACGTGTCACAATAATTGAGCTCCAACCACCTTGCCACGTGTCACCTTATCACCTTATCCAAATTCGCCACGTGTCATCACCTCAGCATGCCACGACCAAAAGAGGCTGGCGTCGCGACACCAAAGGCCTTGGCGTCGCGACGCCCAGAGCCTACCGAGGCCTATAAATACAGCTCGATGTTTTAGTTTCAAATGTACCTTCCTCTCTAATTCCTCTGATATAAATAGGGAGTTTTCTATCTAGTTTCTTTTAGTTTTTAGTTTTGTAATTAATTTTAATTACGTTATGTAATAATAGTAATTTACTTTCTTTACTTTTTACAGTTTTTACTATTCACCATGAGGAAGTAACTTCCCCAGCTATGGTGAAAGGTAATTCTTTTACTGTTACTATTTAGATTAATCTCCCTTAAAAATAATATATTCACTATTTAAAATATTGAATTAAAAAGGATACCGCAATATTGGTCGGTTGGTAAATCATTTTAATCTGGTTTAAAACCTGACTAATCAAGGATACCGCCAGATTGGTCGGTTGGTAATAAATTTTTCTTATCGCCTATATGGCAGGTTTATTTTGGTTCCGCCTTTATGGCTGGTTGGACTTAATTTGACTTAATCAGGTTACCACCTATATAGCTGGTTGGTAAAATAATCACAAGTTAATATATTATATTAAGGGAGATATCTAAATAGTAAATAGTAAAAGTTGATCCTTTTACCTTAGCATTTTATTTTATTTTACTTTTCAGCTTTTACTTTATGTCTTTTACTTTTCAGCATTTTTACTTTATGTCTTTTACTTTTAAGTTTTTACTAGCCCTAGTTATTGTTAGTTATCTGGGTTGTGATGACTTCTAATATCACTCACCGTTTATAAGGGGTTATTTTATAGTTTGGGTAATTTAAAGGTTTACTTATTAAGTCTTAAGTTAATGCTTCTTGTTGTCTGATCACCAATAAGATTGATGTGGTAAATCTAAAATGAACTAGACATAGGGATTTTAGGTTTCAGCCTTAGACTTAATAGCCCACGATCTTCCTTGAGGATAGATTACCTTTTAATAGATTTCCTTACAGGATAGACATATACCTGTCGGGTGGGGTAGCCATAATTGGAACTTAAACTTAATGAATCCAGATAATTTGGTTGACATAGACATATGGTTCAATTGGGTTAAACTGGGTATTTGCGTCTGACCATCGACAGAGACTTTTGCATAATTTAGTGTTCCAAGTTAGTAAACCGATTTATTACACAAACATGAAATAACCACTTCATCTTTTAAAAGATATTAGAAAGATTCAAAACCCTAGATATTTGAGTCTTTTGTTATTTTCCTTAGTATTTTCTTTTGTTTATTTTTTTTTATTTAATTAAGGAAAACCACATTCAACCAATCAAACAATCATTCTCTTCTCCATTTAATTAGATATTTGTAAATAAATAGATTCAAAAATTAATAACAACAGTAGGAATTAAATCCTCGTGGGATCGATATTTTTATACTAATTGAACGAAACGTGCGCTTGCGTTATACGTGTGTGTTTACGCCGGTCAAGTTTTTGGCGCCGTTGCCGGAGACTTATTTTTCTTGAGTAATTTTGAAGCTATCTAATTTACTTGTATCTAATTTTCTTTATTTTTATCTGTAATTTTTATTTCTTTCTTTTGTTTGCAGGTGATTGAAAAATGGAACATTATTGGGAGATTGAAAGATCGCGACCTTTACTAGAAGATACACCCCAAATCTGGGAGCAACAGTCCGGTTTTCTGAGGCCTGTTGTCCAGCCCAACAACTATAACTGGATGTCATAATCAAGAAATACTACATTTGCTCATCAGAACGAAATGGGGAGATGTGTTGATTTATGATGGTAACCACCCGAGCGATCAATGCATATACTTTTCAGAGTGGCAGAATTATCAGAATAATTCAGGTACGAAGAACCATCATATTTTCCATCTTATCCACCATCTACCTACGATCTTCATCAACAATCAGAACCATCAGAAGAAGATCAGATGGTTGACATGCTCAAAGATTGGATGGAACAAGAAAGACGAGACGAAGAGTTGGATACAATGCTTGAAACATGCCAGAAGCAATTCGAAAGTATTCAGAGACAGTCAGAATTAATTCAGAGGACTGACAGAACAAACGAGACAATTAAGAGAAAACCAGAACTACATACCTCAAGAACCAGTTTCAGATGACACTGATGAAGCCTTCGAGTACAATCATTTCACATGACACTACAACAGAGGAGGAGGCTGAGCAAATCAAGAATCAAAGGTACTAGTTCAGGAGCCCAAACCAGTGAGTCTCTATTTGAATTTTATTATTCTGACTCTCACGAAGATGAAGCTGAGTTGTTTGTACCAACTGCACTAACAACAATTGAGGATGGAACTCTGTATCCTCAAAATGAAGATCTTGGAGCATGCTTTACCATGATGTTTGATGAAGATCTACCTGAACCATCCATTCCAGTCGTATCAGAGGATAAGACCTAATGTTAGAAACATCTTTACATCCTCAGGTTGACACTTATGGAGCATGTTTTTCACAGATGACAGATGAAGAACTGAACGAGGAAATTTTAAAATTCATCTGTGAAGAAAAGGTGGAGCAAGAAACAGAGCAAATGGAGGAGCAATTGTCAGACCAAATTGAAGATCCAGAGCATTCAGGCGAAACATCACTGTTTTGGGGAGTACAATTTAAAGATATCAACCAGAAGTTTGACAGAATGGAACTTTCATTCAAAGTCAAGCACCGTACGAGACCTCCTGATTTTAATTCTTTCTTTTCAGGAACCACTGGAGCAACAAAGATAAAAAAGGTGGCACACAAACGAAAAATGACAAAAAATTTTTGCCACTTTACCGTTGGAAGAGACCCTTCAAAAGCAACGCTCACGGGATTGTCTTTGATCGGACATCCAAAACGACATTGAAACCTCCTTAACAATGGATTTCAGTCACGTCTGGCTGAAGACGAAAAATTTAGCGCTAGCAGGGAAGCAACCCATGCAATTTGTTGTAATTTCTATTTTTATATTTTGTGTATACATGTTGTAGAGTTTTTAATTTTGTGTGTTGTTTTTGTAGGGAAAAGCTCAACCAAAGCATTTTAAGACAGAAGGAATGATGCTTAGCAAAGATAAGAGCTAATTCATTTGTGATGGCTGATTAAGAATGAATTCTTGAGACGCATCCTGATGAATTTATACTAAACGAGTGGCGTATTGCGTACACAATTCCATACCTTAATAATTGCTTTGATTTGCTTTTCTATTTTTATTTTTTATTTTTTTTCATTATTTCGCCGACAAGATCTAAACTTTTTGACTTTCACGATTTATTTTAACGTTCATCTAATAATTGTCATTTGGCAGATACTAGTGCAATTATTACTCACCCATTTTTAGGCTCTATAATTCAGCTCTACATTTCTCTCTTGACACATCCAGATATACATCCAAATAAAAGAGAGAAAATGGAAGCAACGTCACAGCAGCGAATCAAGCGAATTTGTGTTTTCTGTGGATCCAATTTTGGTAATAAACCAGAATTCATTGAGGCTGCAAATGAATTGGGTCGAGTCTTCGCTGCAAGGAATATGCACTTAATATATGGCAGAGGCAATCTTGGACTAATGGGGATCGTTTCAAAGGCTGTACAGGAAGGAGGCAGTCACGTTTTGGGAATCATTCCAAAACCCTTGGCGGAGGCAAATCTTATTGGACCATCAAACGAAGAAGAGTTAATCGTGCCAGGTATGTCTGAATGATTGGTAGAAATGATTAACCGTGCTGATGCTTTTATTGCTTTGCCAGGTGGCTTGGGTACATTGGAGGAAATTTTTATAGTGCTATCTTCGGTGAACCTGAACATACACCAGAAACCGCTTGGACTGTACAATGTTGAAGGATTTTATGATTTTCTTTGTGTGTTTCTTGATGATGCTCGGAGAAATAGGTTCGTGTGAAAACCTATGAAAGAACTCATCTTTACTGCCAGAACTGCTCCAGATCTAATAGATCAACTCTTAGCCTATGAACCACAAGTTGACCATATCCTTTCAAAGATAAATTGGTCTGAGGACGATCGTGGTAAGAGGCGTCGGATTAATCTGGATCTTAACCTTTAATTTCCTGTAGAATTTCAGCTAATCAGGTATTATCTTCTAAACTCTTCTTCTACTGTTTAAGACATTGGGGACAATGACTCATTTAGGTTTGGGGGAGGGAATTAGTTGATCAGTACCGAATTAGTTGATCAGTACCTTGTTTTTAGTTTGTGTGTTGTTTTTATTTTTAGTTCAAAATTTTTCGAAAAATACAAAAAATTGAAATTTTTTCAAAAATTACAAAAATATTTTGCATTTTTATGTTGACTAAAAAGGTGAAATTGGTAATAGATGGCTGAGTAAGGAGTTTTCACTCCTAAGACGAATCTTAAACCATTTTGAAGCAAGTTAGTTTTTGTTTATTTCATTTTAAATTATTTAATTTGTGAATTCTCCATAATACTGACTAAAATGGATCTTCATATGCTCAGTTGGCAGATATTATCAACATACATAGTAACATACGGACATGAGCTAAAATTGAAAAGTTTGTAATATTCAGTGCTCTAGTTTAATTGGAGGAAGCATCTCAAAAAGTGATGATGGAATAAATAATAAAAAAACGTCTGAGATTCGAGTTATTAAGTCTGTAAGGGTTGTTTAACACATAGTGCCCTAAAACCAACTGGTTTGGGAGTCACTGACCCAAAGCTCGCTACATGGATCAAAAATGCTGCCAAAAATATAGATATTTGAAGTCTGAGTAATTAAGTCCGTATGGGTGTCTTAACACCTGATACCCTAAAACCTACCGAGGCCTATAAATTCCGCTCGATGTTTCAGTTTCAAATGTACCTTCCTCTCTAATTCCTCTGATGTAAATAAGGAGTTTTCTATCTAGTTTCTTTTAGTTTTTAGTTTTGTAATTAATTTTAATTACGTTCTGTAATAATAGTAATTTACTTTCTTTACTTTTTACAGTTTTTACTATTCACCATGAGGAAGTAACTTCCCCAGCTAGGGTGAAAGGTAATTCTTTTACTGTTACTATTTAGATTAATCTCCCTTAAAAATAATATATTCACTATTTAAAATATTGAATTAAAAAGGATACCGCCATATTGGTCGGTTGGTAAATCATTTTAATCTGGTTTAAACCTAACTAATCAAGGATATCGCCAGATTGGTCGGTTGGTAATTAAATTTTATTACCGCCTATATGGCAGGTTTATTTTGGTTCCGCCTTTATGGCTGGTTGGACTTAATTTGACTTAATCAAGTTACCACCTATATGGCTAGTTGGTAAAATAATCACAAGTTAATAAATTATATTAAGGGAGATATCTAAATAGTAAATAGTAAAAGTTGATCCTTTTACCTAGCATTTTATTTTATTTTACTTTTCAGCTTTACTTTATGTCTTTTACTTTTCAGCATTTTTACTTTATGTCTTTTACTTTTAAGTTTTTACTAGCCCTAGTTATGTGTTAGTTATCTGGGGTTGTGATGACTACTAATATCACCGGTTTATAAGAGGTTATTTTATAGTTTGGGGTTATTTAAAGGTTTACTTATTAAGTCTTAAGCTTAATGCTTCTTGTTGTCTGATCACCAATAAGATTGATGTGGTAAATCTAAAATGAACTATGACATAGAGATTTTAGGTTTCAGCCTTAGACTTAATAGCCCACGATCTTCCTTGAGGATAGATTACCCTTTAATAGATTTCCTTACAGGATAGACATATACCTGTCGGGCGGGGGGTAGCCATAATTGGAACTTAAACTTAATGAATCCAGATAATTTGGTTGACATAGACATATGGTTCAAATGGGTTAAACTGAGTATTTGCGTATGACCATCGACAGAGGCTTTTGCATAATTTAGTGTTCCAGGTTAGTAAACAATTATTACACAAACATGAAATAACCACTTCATCTTATAAAAGATATTAGAAAGATTCACAACCCTAGATCTTTGAGTCTTTTGTTATTTTCCTTAGTATTTTCTTTTCTTTTATTATTTTATTTTATTTTATTTAAGGAAAACCACATTCAACCAATCAAACAATCATTCTCTTCTCAATTTAATTAGATATTTGTAAATAAATGGATTTAACAATTAATAACAACAGTAGGAATTAAGTCCTCGTGAGATCGATATTTTTATACTACTTGAACGATACCTACGCTTGCGTTATACGGGTGTGTTTACGCCGGTCAACTACTAAACCAATTACTTCCAAGACTGTTAGTCAAACACCATATGAGTTATGGTCTGAGAAACGTCCTAGTCTTAGTTATCTAAGAGTTTGGGGATGTGACGCATATGTCAAGCTCACACAAACTAACAAATTGGATGATAGGGCAATTAATGTAAGTTTGTAGGATACGCCTTGAACTCAAGAGCATACGTGTTCTACGTCCCAAATGAACAAAGAACATTTGTCTCACGAAATGCTAAATTTCTAAAGAATGAATTCCTTCTCAAGAAATATAGTGGTAGTAGACTTGACCTCGAAGAGGTACGAGAAGAACAAACTAACATATAACTAAACCTCAGGCCCCTCAAAAGGGCATCGACGGAACAACCATAAGGTTATGAACTCAGAAGGTCTGGTAGGGAAAGACATGAGCCTGAAAGATATGGTTTCCATATTGATGAGGAACATGATCAAGTCATTGATAATGACGATCCCACCAGTTATGACGAAGCAATACATGACATTGATTCAGTCAAGTGGCTTGAGGCCATGAAATCCGAAATAGACTCTATGTATCAGAATCAAGTCTGGGACTTGGTAGATGCACCTGAATGGATGAAACCAATAAGCTGCAAGTGGATTTACGAGCGTAAAACTGATACAGAAGGCAACATCCAAACCTATAAGGCTAGGTTGGTGGCGAAAGGTTATAGAAAAATCCAAGGAATTGACTATGACGAAACCTTCTGCTTGTTGCAATGATGAATTTAGGATTCTTAACTTTAATTTGAGTATTTTTGATTTGAGCATGTTTTAGGCAAATTGTTTGTTTGAGCATGCTTATAATGTTACTTTGAGTTGTCATGATCATTTGAAGAAAAAATTTAATTGGATTAATTTTCCTCAATTTGAGGCTTGGCCGAATAGACTGGAACCCTAGCTCTTGGTGATTTTTGAATTTTAGACAATTGGATATGTTAAAATGCATGGGATATATTAGTTTGTGATTTAATTGGATTGAAATCAAATTGATATAAAAATCACCATATTGCCGAGAGCTTAAGAAGCATGTTAGGATTGATTTTGCTTCAATTTGTGTTGGACATAAGTTGGTTAATTAAAGCATGATTAATTATGTAAATTGGTATTTTGGAAATGTTGATTTAAATAATTAATTATGGCTAATACAATTAATTGATTAATTATGATTTGGAATATTGGAATTTAATTAGTTGGGCTTAATTTGGAATTGGCTAAAAATGTTGGATTTGGGCTTAATGGGCTTGGTTGGCCAAGTTTGGTTTAGGTTAATTGGTTGGATCCAATTGGGCCTAAAACCATTCCATAAAGTCCAAATATGATTATTGGGCATTTTATAATTTAATTGGGCCTAATGGGCCTAAATTGATTTTTGGCAAAGAGTGATTCCTTATTGGGCTTTGGTTGCCAAAGTTCATGCCTTATAAATTAATTGAAAGCCCATTGGACTTTAACTAAATTGACATTGGATGTTAATGGGCTTTGAGACCCATTAAGATTAGATTTAGAATCTAAGTCGCAAAGGCACATTAAAAGTGTAATTATTATTTGGAATTTAAATAAAGAAAGAATTAGTATTGAATACAAATTAAATTGGATTTAATATTGTAGTTTGATATAATTCAAGAATTCGTACTTTGAATACTTATTCTTAAACGAGTTGGACTCGCGCAAATCAAATCGTTGTTTGAACATTGGATGGTCATTAATCAAAGATTAATTAATTGGATTAGATTGATTGATAACATGCTTTGTGTGAATACATGGATGTGATGTATGAATAATGTATATCGGATGGATATTAGATGGGTGAGGGCAATTTTGGAAATTGTTGTAATAAATTTAGAATTTATTGAATTGGACCTGCGTGTCCAGCCTATTACCTCTTGATTCTTTGTATTTCTCTTCTCACCTATTCCCCTCAATGTAATGAGGTTTCTTTAGAAGTATTATGTAATGGGTATTAGAAGTAGAAGTAAGATTTGTGCTAGCGGGAGGGAGAGAGGAAATGGAGAGATTTGTTCTAGGAACAAATTGTATTATATAATCCATCCGTATATCATTATTAATTTATTTATCACGCCTTATTATGCTTTTAGAATGCATGCTTAAGGGTGTATGATGAGATCTATCAAAGATAATTAATTGGTTGCCAATTACTCGAAAAACCCTCAACAAATATTAAGCGTTTTCCTTCCATTGAGTGATTCATTCTCAATATCCAAGATTGGCACTGGTTTGTTGGCCAAAGTCAATACCTTTGTCCATCGCGGATGTGTTTGAATCATGAAGGCTTTGTTCTATATTGCATGTCTTGTCCAAGTTGTGATTTGTTGGCCAAAGTCAAGATCACTTCTTGTCCATCGACATCGATTACGAAGCTTTCCAAAGTCAATGGGTCCCGCTTAACTGGAATCATCAAGCTTGTTGTGCCAAAGGCAAGGCTTAGTTGATTCAGAGGAAAAAGGTTAGGGAATATATTGGATATATTGGCATATATTAGATATATGTTTCGGACTTGGATGTCCACCTACTGGATCTAGGAATTGGATAGGATCCAATTGATCTTAGAGATCTACCTAGTTAAATATCATACAGCTTGTTGGCCAAAGTCAAGGTTGTGTGTTATTTAACGGGATCCTAGCCCACTAGGAAACTAGGTTTCCCGAGTACTCCACAGAGGGTTAGAGGCTCGCCGAAAAATAGTGGGAGGCAAGTATTAAATTTGCAATTTCGTTTAGATACTTGCCAACTCATTTCATTTTTCGTCATTAAATAAATATATATTAGTTGGACTAATGATTAAATGTTGTTTTAACTTAAACAGTTAGACTGTATTCAAACTACTTCATTTATAGTTGATTATATAATTGGATTATAGTAATCAATATATTTGAATTTAACCAATCAAATTTATAGTTGATTATATAGTTAGACTATATAGTAATCATTATATTTAATTGTACCTGAAATCGTTGATTGGATAGTTGGACTATTGAAATCAAGATAACTGAAAGATTAGCGTTTAGAACATAATCCCGGGTGAAAATGTCTTAAACGACTTTAATTTTCAGATTGGGAATAGAACCTCAGGATAGTCCTGGGAACTGAGAAGTTATTCTATTTGATAGAGAAACATCTCGGGCCTAGCTCGGAGTTGAGCGAATAGTGGAGCATGAGTTTTGGAAGACTCATGGTGATGATAACTTTAGTGCTCAATCTTTTATGCTTAATGCAATGACACTTTAATTCCGTCGTCAATATTAAGGATTAGATCCTTGTACCATGATGATGAAATTAAAGATCTTCAAGATCTATTCTTAGATCTTAGAAGTACTAATTGCAAAATAAGCTCTTTCGCTCCTCTATGTCAGAGGGTACATCTATCGAGCACTAGGTGTCGCAGATGATTGCTGACATCGAGTATCAGCTAGGTTAGCTGGGCATTACCTATGTGGTCGAGACTACAAAAGATTTGATCTTATAGTCTCTACCCGAAAGTTGGGGCAGGTTCATTTTGAACCGAGAGTAAACTCTTGGAGAGTTGATGGCTATGCTCTAGGAGGCAGAGCCAGAGCTTCTAAAAGGGGCAAAGGCAAAATCATCACAGTCTTCTGGGAAGACAATGACATATCCCAAGATGTCTGCCTAAACTGTGGCAAACGGGGTCACTGGATGCCTGATTGTCAATGTGGACAAGGCAGACATGAGAAGAAGTGAAGCGGGGCAAGGCTCCGATTTCAAGTATGTTGTTATAAACATGTTCACTATTTGTTTCAAAATTGGATTTTTGATACTAGATGTGGTACATATGTATGTACTGATATGAGAATCTGCTGATTAGCAGGAGACTGACTTCAGTTGAGATCAACCTGTTGTGAGTCGGAAACAGGACACAGTCGCTGTTTTAACGCGTAGAAACCTAAGTTTAGGAAACTACCTTTGGGTATGTACTTAAATTAGGAAACTGTTATAATGTACCTAGTTTGACTAGAAACATTATCTATATATCTTAGTTTAACCCATTGCGGGTATACCTTATATTCTAGAACACTAAGTGTTTTATTTTATAAAGATGATATTGAGATAAACACATTAGATGTGAATAACAGTATTTATATTTAGAATATAAATGAATCTCAAACATATAACATGACAAACAAATAGCTCAAACTGAATTAATTAGTTGAGACTTTTTGTTGCATTGGCATTGTTGTCTGGGACACATTAAACAAGACTCATATCCACACTTTTGAAGAGTGGGTACTAGGACATATTTGATTCTAATTCAAATGATGTCTATGAATCTAGTTTATTAGGCAAAGTTCCTAAAACACCTTTTACTTGGTAAAAGTACAAGTGTCACCGATCTGTTAGCCCTCGTTCATAGTGACGTAAGTGGGCCGATGTCTAGCTAGGCTAGAGGTGGATATGAATACTTCGTAACCTTTACGGATGTGGCATCGCGTTTATGGTTATGTGTATCTTATGAAACATAAGTCAGAAACTTTTAGAGTTTCGACACGAAGTAGACAGACAGACCGGCTAAAGTATTAAACCGTCACGGTTAGACCGTGGTGGAAATACTTAAGCAATAGTTTCTCGACTATTTGAAAGAGTATAGTATTCTTTCATAGTGGACTCCTCCCGAAACACCTCAATTATGATGGTGTGTCCGAACAGAGAAACCGAACCTTGTTGGACATAGTAAGGTTACTGATGAGTCGCTCTGAGCTACCATTTTCCTTCTAGGGATACGCATTAAACAGTGCAATACTTATTTTGAATAAGGTTCCATGAAAATCTGTTAGACAGACTTCATATTATATATGAACAGGAAAGAAACCAGGTTTTCTCATTCCTGAAGATTTGGGAATGCTAGGCATATGTTTGGATGATACCAAACTAGAACCCAAATCGGATAAGTGCCTAATTTGTGGGTTATCCTAGGGTAACCAAAGTATAGTACTTATACAACTCATAAGAGAACAATTTAATTGTTGCTCTCCATGCGGTTTTCCTAAGAGGAATACCTATATGCAGTGGTAAGTGGGAGGAAAGTAAAACTCGATGAAAATCGGAATAATACTGTTTCAGGCACCGATTCCTTAACGGAACATAAACAGTTCATCAGGGATGAAACTGTACCACAATCTTCAAATACACAAGAACGTGCAAGTCGGAGAGAGTCAGAAAACAACCTGGGAGGTATGGGTTTCTGATCTCACCTCGTAAAGATGTCAATCTTATTGAGGAACACGAACCGGCTACGTATGAGAAAGTGATACAAGGTATCGACTCCCTATTATGGCAAAGTGCCATGATGTTCGAAATGGATTCCATGTATTCCAACCAAGTTTGGATTACGGTTGTTGTACCAGAAGGCATTGTGCCTATTGGTACTATATGAGTCTTCAAGGAAGACATACAAGGATGGCAACAAACAAACGTACAAAGCTAGGCTTGTAGTGAGAAGGTATCGTTATCAACATAGTGTCGATTATGACGAAAACCTTTTACTCGTTGCCATGATTAAATCCATTTGGATAATGCTTGCTAATGCTGCTTGTTTCATTTATGAAATATGGCAGCTGAACATCAAAATCGCTTTCCTTCAACGGAAACCTTTTGGAGGATGTTTATAAACATCCTAACGGTTTTTTCGTGCCAAAGCATGCAAACAAGGTTTGCAAGTTAAATCGATCCATTTATGGATTGAAGCAAGCATTGTGTTCTTGGAACTATCGTTTTGATGTAATCATAATGGTATATGATTTAATTCAAAACAAAGATAATTCTTGTGTATATAAGAAGGTTAGTGGGAGCGCACTGACAGTGATTGTCCTAAATAATGATAATATATCATTTCTTGGAAATGATATTCCCATAAAACAATCGGTGAAAGCTTGGCTTTCATGAAAATTCTTCGTAGACTACTTGGGAGAGACAACATTTATTCTAGGAATAAAGATCTACTAGGATGGATCTAAAAGTTGTTGGCACTCTCCGAGAACTCGTACATTGAAATAAATGTACGCGACCTGGTGTCTCATATGATTTGAGCATATGGAGTCACAATCAGGCCAATCCAAGTGATAGTCACTGGATTGATGTTAAGAACATCCTTAAGTATCTTAGATGAACTAATGATGCTTTCTTAAACTATGGAGAATGAGAACTTGATGTGACTGGGTTCACCGTTAAAAGTTTTCCCAACCGACGAAAACGACTATAAGTCGTAATAAGGGTACTATATAGTTTGAATAACGGAACAGTGAGCTGGAAATCTTCCAAGCAAGATATCGTTGCCGAATAAACAACAAAAGCGGAATATTGCTACAGCTGAGGCAGCAATAGAAGCGTTTTGGATCTATAATAATCCTAATTAGATTAGGTGTAGTTCTGTTAACGGCTGAGCTAGGCTACAACACAGGCTAAAGAATTAACGGTCTCATCGATGATCCAAACATGTACTTCAATTATTTCATATGATTCGTCGAATCATACATCGTGGCGATGTGATGATCGAATAAATCGCATCAGATGATAACCTTGCAAATCCGCTGACGAAAGTTGTTTCTCAGCAGAAGTTTGAGTGACCCGTACATAGTTCAGGTGTAGGACACTTGAGTGATTGGCTATAGGCCAAGTGGGAGATTGTTGGATAATTATGACCAATAGCATCACTATTTGTACATAACATGGTGTTGTTGTACAAATTAACTATGTGAAAAAGGAAATTGCTCTTTTATCATTTGTAATTGGATTACCAAGATACATAAATGATAAAAGTCCATATGATTAATTCCGGATTAATAAGATATGAGACAATATTAATCCACTAAGGTTTAATCATTAAAATATCTCTAGTCGTAGTGTTATCGAGATTGGACATCGATAATGCGGAATAGACTAGTATTGCACTTGTGCGCGTTATGAGAGCATAACAACATAGTTCTCATATATTTAAGTATTGGATACTTATGCAAGTGTGATAGGAGGTTGTGTTTACCGATGGTACGGAAACAGCTTCGCTCTGGATAGACCCCTCAGAATTCCATTGGTAGTATGACTATGTGTCTATGGAAGTCCGAATCAGGGTAGGTGTATTTGGTCTTAACCTGAGACTTACATTGCTAATACTTGCGACAATCAATATACTTTGGTTTTGGTCGTCCGGGGCTTTAACAGGTTCCGTGTACGCCTCTTCTGGGTATACTGAGAATCGTAGTGTATTGGGTGTGATGTCAAGATGGAAGTATCACTCCAGTCATATGGAGATGATGATCACGTAGGATACGGAACTAGTACTCTTATGTACTGCAGTCATTGGGATAATATGACTAGGTCATGCTTACATCAATATGACTCAGATGCGATATCAATATTGTGCAATAGCTATTAAGTTGTCCATGTATTTAGAGATCAAATCCAAAATACTATGTAGACAACTGCAAACACAATACTAATATCAAAACTTCTATTCCTTTAAAGTCACTTTGTAATTTCATAAGTTACAACTAATTCCACTAATACAGTAGAATCAACAGTGACACTCTCACTGCATCTTTTCTGACTTTATATGACATAGACCATCTAATGTCATAATTAGACTCAAAACTAATTTGACCCTAATGGTTGCAGACTATATTCTGCATGAATAAGAAATTCGTTCTTA